>JANVCQ010000001.1:25083187-25094870 GCA_025531925.1 Erythroxylum plowmanianum
CTGTTTACTGATTTTCGCGCATGTGACTGTTCCTGTAATTAAAATTTTTATACTGAGTCTTGGACTGAAATTGAGTGCTTTAGCATACCACTCTCGTAAGGCGGGGACTCGGATATCTCCCACGATATCGAGTTCGGGCCCTGCGGGAATGAGATGCTACATCTCTACTGCTTTGTGGGACGCTGCATTTTGTATAAAACGCCTCACATCTCTGCGCACAGTGCAACGTTTCGTTGATGCTCTCTACTGCTTTGTGAGACGCTGTCGTTTCTTGCTTTCTTCAGGTGTTGCATTTTGTTTGTCTCATGTCTTCATGTGCTGTGTTTCTAATTGTTGCACGGGATCACATCTAATTAGGATCAATGTCTAGTCAACTCTTTTTATCCCAAAATCGTCGCGGTTCTTTCTATTTAGTTCCAAAATACACTTTGACATAAAAGAAGATTAATTCCTATTAAGTATAACTTCAAATCTCAAGAATAAACAAAATTAACACATAAAAAGATAGAAAATAAAGACACTAACAAAATTATTCATAAAACTTTTGAAATTTAGTAAATTAATATCTTCTTTTTTTAATATAATTCACTATTAAAATTAAGTTAAAATGTTTTTCCAGATTCCTTAACAATTAGTCTCATAATAAAATGTATTAAAATAATTTGATAACATTTTAATAAAATATAATATTTAATATTTCTAATATAAAAATTTAAAATAATTTTAATTTTTTTAAAAAATTAAAACTTTAGATCTTTCATCATGTATAAAAGCACAAAAAATTATGTATTTTACTTAAATTTTTTAAAAGCAATTAATATTTTCCAAACTTTTTTCTGTTTTAACTATTACCGACTAATCTGAGTATATATACATATTAAATAAAATAACTCTTGTAGAACAAAACTTAATAATAATAATAATATTTAATATTGAAAAATATATTATTATGTTTTAATATATTGAAGTGGTGTATTATTAAATTAACTAATGACACATTTAATAATTTGTAATATAGTTAAAGAAAATTATACATTTAATAGGTCCATGAAATGAATCCATGATTTTGATTTTATTAATTTTGAAAAATAAAAATAATATTTAAATAATCATAGTAAGAATATTTAATATATAAATTTTAAAACATTTTTTTTAAATTTTTTTTGAAAAAGTTCATAATCATAACTCATCCATATCTTTTACCTTATCTGTATCTTTAACCTTTTCTGCGTTGTTTCAGAAGAAGCGTCACCGTAGCAACAGTGACTGTTTAAGCAAACCTTGAGAGAAAAGAGACAGGGCTCCATGCGAACGAGGGAAAATGAGAAACGATGAAGACAATGGTAATGGTTACTGATTTTGGGTAGAACTTAGAAATCTGAGCCCCATGCAGTGATCCCGGCTGGTCCTCACACCAGCTTCCTTCTCTCTCTCTCTCTCTCTGTTTCTCATCACCATTCACCATATCTCTCTGTCTCTTTCTCTTGCACACGCACATACGCGAATCACACGATAACATGCACCTTATGTGCTTCGATTTTGATGCATAAAACTTTTTCCATCTGAAGAGCTCACATGCTGTCCTTTTTTATTCTTATTTTTCAAAACTCTCATCCGTGACAGGTAAAGTGATAGAAGGAAAATAAACATATATAGGCTTTGTCACTTTCATTACATGGGCTCTACAGTTTCTCTGCATGAAGCTTTATATAAATTTGCAGAGAGAAAAAGATAGAACTAAACCATGGACACTGAATTCATGGTTGTTAAATGTTCTGATCATATGTTATATATTTATGTATACATAATACCATTCACCAACCCTTCAAGAGACAGGTATACGGTAAAGAAGAAGCCAAGCAAGATGGGAAGAAGCAAAGAGTACTGAGAGGGGACCAGAACAGTGTGTTCTTGATTAGAATTCATTCATGACTATAAATGTTCTCTCTTAGCTGGCTCAGCCTGTGGAGCTAAGGATTTTAGTTCTGGGTCCACGACAGAGTGAGGTTCAAAGGGTTTCGAGAAGTAGAGGAAACAATAATATGAGATCTCATCTTCAGATTCCATGAAGATGGTGTTCAGCAATGTACGATCACTACTGCAGAGAAGTTTACCCTACCAACTGCCGTTCTGTGTACAGCAAACCAAAATTTGCTACCAATCAAAGCAAAGAGTACATCCTTGTTAGTGTATGAAATGAAACTGAATATCAGAATTTGAAGTGACGATAAGTAGAAGTTTTTAGATGATTAGTAATCAGCTTCTTACTGAATTGTACTATATATTTCATAGATGCTGGGACATAGGGGTCTAGTGTAGTCATGCAGATCACCTTTGGCAATTTTAGATGGGACTTAACCAGGAGTTGACCTACAGTGCCAGCAGGCAGGTGTGGAGCCAGGAATTAGCGGGGGCAAAATTCTCAAATCTTAAATTCAATTTTTAACAAAACTTTATTTTTTTATAACCTGGCTCCTCCTCCGCCCACACCATGAGCGTTAGGTCTGTGTCAAAGATATTTTATACTCTTGCTTTTATTACACTATTTAAATAAAAATAATCATATTACATTTATTATGATTGACTGTGAAGTTAGGGTTTTAATATTATATTAATTCTGCATAATACAATAACATTAACTTATTTGATAACACGCAAGATCTGAAATTAATTATGCACGTGTATATATAAATGGTTTTTGATGCACTTATATTTGCCAACAATCATTTGTTAGAAACGAAGAGTAACTTTAGAGATATCAATAGTATGTTACCCTTATCTGCGTCTTTTAGTTGTAAGGTAGTGTCCTTTTACTTCTAAAATTCTCTCTTTCTACTAATTACGGAGTTAGTAGATAATTAAGGTTGCAGTGTTTGTTTTTTTTTTCCTTTTATCAAGTCCACCGTTGAGGCCATTTATGGTTGAAATGTAGATTTTTAGAATTTCTAGATTTACTTAACTTATGTTGGATCATCAAAATTCTTGAAGGAGATCAAATACGAAATTAGAAACTTACTAAAACATGCTCAATGACAAGATCTCGACAAGTGATAAAATTAAAAACACATGCAGTTAACTTATATGCATAAATTTACATATCTCTAACTGTATAAAGATTAGGGATGCGCTGTAATTATTAAATTATGTTAGACAACATGGTAATATCCTTCATTTATTAAATCAAGAAATTCAAACCTGGGAAATAAAGTTGAATAAGTTCTCCTCTACCACCAGAACTAATTTCTGAAGCTCATTTAACCTAGAGTGAATTCACATCATAATTTGAAAAGCAATTATTTCAACATAGCCCTATGGCCTACCTCTCAGTAAGACTCTTACACAAATTAATGGGGGACATTACTCTTTTGAAAAGTAGAACCTGCAAAGTCGTCTGAGCATCTCATATGACAAAAGACAATTGATCTCCAAATGAAGATAACTTTGGATCCAGCAAGTGCCTTAGGAACCATAACATTGACATTCTCCGGAAATCGAGGCATTCTAGAAAGGTAAGTGAAATGGTCCATAGATATCTACTGAGTACTGACATTGTCAAGCTATAGCTGTCCTACCCATAAATCTTTCTCATGTTTTTCTCGTTAAATCAAACGTTACTCTGGTGCAGGTGGAATAATACAATTTTTTATTGTTAATCTTGTATCAACAAAGCGCTTTTTACTTGAGATCTGCAGGTGTAGACTCCTAATTGAAGATGAGTAAGTCGAAACATTTCATCTTCACTTATATAAGAATACTAATTCATAATCAGGACATAAATTCCAATTATCACTGTGATTAGATTAGAGAGTAATTAAGTAGAGAAACCTGCATGACGCACATTTTTAGGTTGTGGTACTGAAGCAGCAAGAAGAAGACTTATCATCAGTTATGTCTACTGCCCTTGGAGGTACAGACCATATGTATGTATTCAAATAGACAAGATGCTAGAACACCTATGCAAGACTTGGTATGAGCGATAATTCAAGATTGGTTTTTTTTACTCGTTTTATCTAAGACTAAAGACCATATTTTATGTCTAAATAGAGTATTATTGGAAATTGATCTAAACATGCATTGCTGTGGAAAGAGTAAAAGTTTTAGGGAACAAAAAGTAATCAACCAGCTTAAGTTACATATTGGAATTAGTAATAGAGCTTATCTAAGCTAACTATGAATGAATGGCAAAATAAGCATGTTAATACAATACTAATGAAATAAATATTATGAACGTTTACAACTCTAATCGCATCACCTTGAATTCTTTTAGTAGTTTACTAGTGGCGAATACATATTACGAATGTTCTTTTTGTTTTTTTTAATGAATTAGGATATATGACAACATAACTTGTTATAATCTCTAATGTCTCATGAAACTTTTTGTCACATTTTCTACTAATGGAACGCTGATTAGCTATCTCAAAATCGCCATTCTCTTATCTCTTATATGAGGCTTAGCAAGCCAAATATTATAATAAATAACAAGTTTATAAAAAATAAGGGAACATGATTTATACTCGAATCCTTTTAACCTTTTAAAATTCTAAAGTTTTCAATTTTATGTAAAATTTTTCTAAGTCTGAGATCGCTACAAATTCAAGCCATCTTGTTGTCCTCGTTTGTATCTATTTGTTGTAAATAAACAATTTTTACATTTGAAAACTCTTGAAGTCAAGTTAGGATACTCTTTTTTTTTAATTCATAATTTATTACGATCTTAACCTTTTATCTTAAAGGGTTTCTTGAAAATTCCTTTTCAAGTTTAAGTGCTGTCTGTACCCAAGTTCACTAATCAAGCTCGTCTTTTTCATTTTTCTATAAGTTAAACACGAGGCATATTTTGGCTAAGTGATGCACTTTGGAGTATCTTTTTGCGTTGTCAAATTGATGATATGATACTAGGAAAAGATGGTTAATTGCTTAGCCTCACCATGATGCGTAGCTACGTTGACATGTACCACTTCACTTAATGTACAAGTTGGATGGATGAGTGGTCTGCGTTTTATCTATTTATAAATTTTTTATTATTAATCTATTACTAATAATTAAGGTAAAAGTATCTAGTTTTAACAAGTAATACGATAATAAATAGGAGTTAATCTTTTGAACAAACGATATAGATTAGAAAGCTTAAAACTACTAATTAGTCTAAATTAAAATAATAAAAAGTAATAACAGTAATTTAAATTAATAAAATTTAAATTGGTACTCAAAAAATCAATAACTATGTAAGTTATTAAAAGAACATTTAATCAAATATCAATGTTTAGAAAAGTGTTTTCTTTAAAATTACTTTTGATTTCACAATTCAATTAATATAGAATGGATATATTAATATGGACAAATAGGATCTTCTAAACATTGAACCTATGCTCTGTCGAAATTTAACTATTTATATATACAAATATAATATCTCTTTGAGTACATTAAGATATGTTAAATCTAATGAAAGGCTTTACCTTAACACAAAAAATCATGTAAGTTTCTTTTGAGTACTTCATTTAAACCCTATTTCTTAAGCCATGATTCACTCATAAGCAAGTTTGAGGTGTTAATAAGTGAAATATAACAAAGTATAATTGCTACCATAATTAAATCATGCATTGAAATTAATCAAAAGTAATTCACAAAATATCTCATTTCATAAAATAAAATGAATCAATCTATGCAAAAATAAAAAGATTTTTAATCTAAAAATAGAAGAACATTTATCCAAGAATTGTAGCTAAACAACAAACGAATAGATAAGAAACAAGGAAATCATAGTAGAGATAAAAATATATATATATATATAAAATCCTAATTCAAATGGCATCTTGATCCATTGAGATGATGTTTGAATTTTGATTCTTTGATGAAATAGTCTTGGAATAAGCCTCTTGTGAGTTCTTAGACTTCCCAATGGCTCACCATCACCTTTAGAGAGAAAAAAATGTGTAAAGTGTGTAAAGTTTTCAAAAGTTTATTCAAAAATTAGGTTTTTCATATTTAAAAATGATTTAACTCTCATGAACACGCATTGGGCCATGACTGTGCCCTAGGTCGTGGATCCTTATGTTTTTTCGAATGAGAGATATGGTCTTTGATACGCCTATGTCCCTAATGGATCCTCCTATGTCTCTTGTGATTAGTACACTATTTATGGCATCATGACAACTTAATCATATTTCTCTATAAATTGTCTTCAATATGATGCAACTTCTCTCTAAGCCATGTTTTAGGCTATCTCTCTTTTTGCATATCCATATAGGACACATACTCACATAAAGGCATTAGCTAGATTATGTTCCTTTAATAATTGTGACTTTCTCCATATTTTTTACTTGAAATAGCCTCCAATTTTGAAATAATCTCATCTCAAGGTCATTTTAACATAATTACCTCAAACTAAAAAAATAAGTAAAAGAAGGTAATTTGACATGGAAATCAAACAAAATGCTTTAAGAAAATATACACATATTTCATATACATAAAATTTTTCCATTCTTAAGTTTTTACTTATTCTCAAACAAATCAATTTCAACTACTCTTAACTTAAATAGGTAAAATTCAATAAAAATTTTAATAAAGGGAAATCAAGATTATCCAACATCCATCAATTGTATTGTTTATCAACTTGTTAGGAATTTATATACTTACACTAAATCATAAATCAAACCAATTCAATCCAAAAAATCTTTGTACATCAACTTACTCCACATTGTTCAATCTAATATATAAAGCAAACATAAATAAGTAAAGAAGCTTCTATTTTAAAACATTTTTGTAATCCAAATTAATAAAAAATTAAAACTTGCTATCAATTATCTACAGATATACTACCTGATGTGCTGCGGTTTGATCTCCTTTGGGGAAAGGTAGTGTATCCAAGGGCTTCTTTTATCTCTTGGTTGACAATCAATAATAGACTTCAGATCAAGAGCCAATAGTATGATAATACTGATACAATTTGTTTATTGTGTACTATTGCTGTTGAGGACATGGAACATTTGTTCTTCCAATGTTCCTATACTAAGGTTATCTGAAGTAGAATCTTGCCATGTTGCCTTATACTTTTTGTGGTTATAATTGGGAGCAAATATTACTTTGGATCATTGACAATTTGACATGGAGGAAAACCAATACTCTTCTTTTCAAAGTAGCATTTACAGTTCCAATATATATCATATGGAAAGAGTGGAAGAACGGATGACTTATTGATAAGAAGATAAAGAAATACCAATTGGCTGATAGAGTTATCAATAGTATCAGAGCTTGCATCTATTCTAAACAGTTGCTAGAGCTTTTGACTATAGATATGAAGAACATGTGGGGCTTGTAATTTGTACATTTTCATACTAAGGCTATTTTTCTAGCTTTGTTATGTGTAACTAGTTATCCTTAAGAGTAAAGGTAAACAACCTTGAACTCATTGTAATGTAGTATTAGTTTCATCTATATAATACTTTATTCGTTTAAAAAAGACTTGTTTACAGATCCCCTCATCTTTTGATGCAAAACTATTCACCTTGTCATGAATACTATTGTTTACTAGGTTAGTTATTGGTTCAAAACTTTACTCATACCACTCTTTAAAACTTTTTTACTTGAGTTAAATTTAATAGAGTGAATTTATTTATACTCACTTTATTCACATATTTAGTTTTTTATTTTATTTTTGTAAGAAACTAAAAATTATTTAAAAATCTACTTCTAGCTAAAAAAAAAGCCTAATTATATATACAAGAAGTTTTATTATCCATTTTCAAATTAGTGGATTAATCTTCGCCAATCATCCTTACTAATCTCATATATCTCAATATGTCAAGATTGACAGAAGCTATGCAACAACCCAGATCATCCACGAAAGAGTATCAAACGTACCTAGGTTCTTCATCAACCTATTTAAATAAGTCCTTCTACAGTTGACTCCGTTCTTTCTAACACCATATTTTATAAATATTTGGCAAAGTAATAACCTAGGTTACACGAGCTCCTCTCTACTATGAACTAAAAATAGAAAATATCTATAAGGGTCTCCACACTATTTCTCTTTAAATCCTAAGAGTTAGAGATAGAATGTAGGTGTTCAAAATTTGAGATGAGTTATATATAGTTATTTTCCTTGATATGACATTCAAAATTCTTAAGAAACAAGGTTAATTAGCTTAGTTGGGATTTTAGCTACACCACCTTTGTAATCCTCCATTTCTATATAGTCAGGTGTAAAGAACTTACATTGTATCCTATAAGCATTGAATGACATTTCAATTAGATTTTCCTCCATCATAAACTTAATTGCATTTTTCTCTCTAACTTGGCATTCTAATGCATATTAAAACTTGTCAAAATTTTCAGGGTGGTCTCCCTATACAAATACTTAGTAATGCTAAAGAAAATGCTTCATCTAAAGTTGTCTATATACCTTCTCATTTCTAGAGTTAAACTTATGTTTTTCAAAGAAACCCAATCCACATGTCTATTTGATTTGAAAAGTTTATGTTTGAGACATACACACCTTTCATTAACGTTAGGCTTCGTGAAGGTGAGCATTAAATACTCCATTTAGTTTTTTTTCCCTTACTTGAGTTTGACTATTTATTGTGCTTCAAATAGGTTGAACTTTAAAATTTCATCTTGTGCACAGTTGAAAACTCATTCGCTTATATTGTTTAAATCTTGAAAATAAATAATATGTAACAAATACCTTAAAACACAAAATCCATAGAAATATAATTTTAAAACCCTAGATTTTTTAAATTTGGATTTAAGTGTAAGGAAGTTTATGAATCTTAATGAAAAACTGGTGGTAAATATCAGAATACCTTGTACGGTTAGCTAGTTGATTTGGGTTGTGGATATAGGAAAGATTGAGAGAAATTAAAAGTAGGGACAAAAAAGGGGTCTCATGCAACCATTAAACCTTGTAAGGTATGATTGTGACATAGACTATGGATTCATCTACAACATAATTGCTTAGGACACAGTTGGCAAGTTGTAGATCATACTATCTCAATTGACCTCTAAACACAATATAAGGCACGGGCATGTTTTGAGTTGTGGGGTAATTTAGAAAACTAAGGTTAATATATGGTCTAAGACATGAGTGTGTCTCAGGTTGTGAATCGGTTTGTCTTACTAAGCATTAGACACGATCTGGATATAAGTTGTTTTTGATCTTATTGATTGCTTCAGTAGAACTTTAGATGATTTTTTACTCCAAACTATACATCTTACTATAAAGATTATGTTGCCTTTGCAAATTCTCCATATTATTAATTTGTTTTACTATAAGATCTCTAGCTTGACATTTTACACTTTAAGATTATCCCTCATATAATTCACAACTTATTACCTGGCTTGTTCTTAGTGGCGAAATCAAGTTACCAAGTTTTCTTTTTACTGCCTCCATCTAAGCTATAAGAGTAATCATAATGTCTACATTATATATTTTTGTTGTTTTATTTGTCTTAACTCTACTTGATTGCTACTGTTAGTTGTTTATTGCCATCTTTTCTATCAATTTTAGGGTTACCATTAGAATTTTTTTAGCATTCTACCTGCTATAATGTCTATCGTCCACATTGTAGGTTCGACCATACCATTATAGAAACTTTAGACTTGCATACACGTAGAAAAGTTATAGCGTGAGTACTTCCTCAATAGATCCTTATATCTCACTTAACTCCCATCATCAAACTTTTAGAATGAGAAATGTCATTCTACCATTTTATTTTCTTGAATGGTAGAAAGTATTTAGTAAGAAATTTATCTAAAAGACTTTCTAAAGTAGTAATTGATGTTGCAGGTAACGCTTTCAACCATTCTTTTGCTAGATCTCTCAATGTAATGAAAAATATCCTCATCCTGATAATGTATTCCCTTTTTTCATTGATTTTGAAAGTGTCAGAGATTTCTAAGAAATTAATGATGCATGCGTTAGGATCTTTGTTCGATAATCTTTCAATTTATAATTTCTTTTGCAATATTTGGATTGCATTAGGCTTAATCTCAAAGTAATTAACATTAATCTTAGGCCTTGCAATAGTAGATTACATCCACATAAAAGATTATTTTGTGTATTCCGTCTTTGTTTATGCTCGTTCTCTACATGGTTTCAAGTTGTATGTCTACTATATCTCGAGTCTCTTGTTTAATCCATTCTTTGACTCTAACAAAATATTCTTTCAAGCTTTAAGTCTCTTTTAAGAAAACATAATGTCAACTTCTTGTCATATATTAAAGATACCCATAAAATCAAAGTGAAACAAGTTTTTAAAAAAAATATAACAAAAAAACAAACATATAAGACTAGAAAAATAGTTAATGGATCTTCTAAAGACCAATTGATTCCTTGAAAATGGTTCCAAAAATTTAATGTGCATTTTATCTATTTACAAATTTTCCTATTACTAATCTATTAGCTACAATTAAGGTAACTACATCTTTCATTACCAAGTAATATAATGGTAAATAAGAGTTGATCTTTTAAGGAAGAGATGCAAATAAAAAACTTCAAACTACTAAGTAATCTAAATCAAACTAAAACAAAGAGTCATAATAATACATTCTTATTAATAAAATATAATACAAAATGAAATTTAAATAGGTAGTCAAGAAAATCGATAACAAAGTAAATTATCAAAAGAAAATTCAACCAAATATTGATGTTTAGACAAGTACTTCCCTTAGTACTACTCTTGATTTTATGATTCAATTAACCAAGAATGAATATATTAATCTGGACCAACAAGATCTTTTAGACATTAAAACTATATTGTCTCAAGTTATAGCCATTTACTCTCCAGTTGGTTGACCTATATCTCTTTCAATCTAACAGATTTTTGAATGTATTAAGATTTATGAAATCCCATAAAAGGTTCACCTTAGTAATATAAAGATTGTGTGTGTCGCTTTTAAGCACCCCATTCAACTTCTATTACCTAAGTCCTGATCCACTTATAACTAAATTATATGTTGAGATTAATCAAATGTAATTCACAAAAATATATCACATATTATAAATTAAAAGAAATCAATCTATACAAAAATAAAAATTAGACATTTTCCTATCAAAACATAGAAAAACATATTTAGTCCCAAATCATAGATAAAACAATAAAAGCAACAAAAAAGACAATGTAATCACAGTAGAGATAAATATAAATGAAAATCATAATTAGTGCCTAATTAAAACGTTCAGATTTGACAACATTTAGTGCCTGTTTGGTTCAATTTTTGGAGAGTAAATAAGCACTTTTTTCTACCGCAAAAGCTGTTTTTAAGAAAACTGAGTGTTTGGCTATAAAATTCAAAGGCACTTTTTTTTTCCATAGAAATGATTTTTTTGGAAGTTGAAATACAGCTTTTTGAGAAGTTTAAATTTGGAGCTTTTCAAAAAAGTATTTTTTTAGATAGATTTTTCAGATCAATTAATGAGCCAATTTTTTAGTTTCTTTTACCTTTATGTTTTACACATAATTTCCACAATACCCACAAACACATCTTCATGTTTATTTTGAGATTTATAATAGTATTTGACTTTTTTATATGTTTTAATATTTATTTTTGATATTAGTTTTACTTATATTATAATCCATATAAACAATTTAGTTAGATATGTTTTTATTTATGTTTTATATGGTTTAAAATTATATAATAATTAATATATTATACTTTGCTTATTGTTTAATATATTTTAAATAAT
>JANVCQ010000001.1:25095233-25126182 GCA_025531925.1 Erythroxylum plowmanianum
TATGTTTTATATGGTTTAAAATTATATAATAATTAATATATTATACTTTGCTTATTGTTTAATATATTTTAAATAATATTTTTATATATAAATAATTTTTATTACAAAATAAAATATGGTTAAAATTAAAAGTATTTTTTATTTTTATGTTGTCAAACACTCTATTTTATGAAGCTCTTTTAAAAAAGTTCTTTTTAAAATAACAGTCAAATAGTCAATTAACTTCTTAAAAAAGTTCTTTTTAAAAAAGTTCTATTGCCAAAAAAAATACTTATATAAGCATATGTAAACATGCACTTAACTTACGACAAAAGCATCCTAAAATAAGAATCTAGCCTTGGCAAGTACAAATATAGGTATGACTTGGAAATGATAGTTTTGAATGCTCAATTAGTCATTTGTACGTCTAACATGTTATTGGATGGATATTCTGGTAGGTTTCAGTTGTGTTACAAGGTGGCTAGTCATAACTAGTTGTGTTGTGACAGTGTAGAGTGGTGGTGGGGTAAAGAGCAATTTCTCCTATGTGACAGTGGTACAGGCAGTGACATCGAAATGTGATGTCGCCGACAATTGCAAAACAATGTGTAAATAAGACAAGATGGTGATTAATACTGTTACTTGTATTTCTGGCTTGTCAAGCTTTCATTTGCAAATGGCTAGGGTATTGTCACTATTTCTTTAATTGCTTTCGCAATTGATTGTATTGGATTGTCCATACTGGACTTTCTAATCAAGTTTTACAATCACATAAAAGAGCCTTTATAAATTAAAAAAATGTATTTATCAAATGGAATTACATAAACCAAAATTACGTAGAAAATCTATACCATACAACAATATGAGAACTTATTTAGGAAAATATGCCCAATTATGCAAACATTTATTCATATGTATACGTAAATATCTTTTGATTTTTATCAATTATGAACCCATCTAGTGAAAATTTTTCTATCTAACTTGGATTAAAAGTTTTATTACAGCAATTTATTTAATTGCGCTAACACACATATCTATACGCACGTTTAAGTTTCATATGAACTTTTTGTTCATTTATGGAGTATTAAATGTTAAGCCAGTAGTTGGATATCATCGTCAATTAACTACAAAATAATAAAATAGAGTTTCAGGCATGGGCCCATCTCCAAGAAATTTATAAGGAGTGCCGGACCGTATATCAATTCTCATTCTGCATACTTCAAATTCTAATATCTGGTATTTTAGGATATTTATCGGTAAATTTTACTTCAATGATTTTAGTATGTTATGACGTTATTCGTCTATCAAGTTTGATGTCCATTACTCACTTTTTGTCATTTTTTGGAGAAGAATAGAAAAGGTTCATATTAAATTCGCTTTTGATTAATATTTTCTGTTTGTTAGAAAAATATATTCAACCCAAAATAAAAAATTGCTCAAAAAGTCACATAATGCCATTTTTTTCTAAATTTTATTAGCGTGAAATCAAGTGTTTATGAAAAATACAAGACGACTATAAAGAAGATGAAGGTGACGTCCTTTAATTTAGAAAATGCTTCATCTAAATTTTAAAGGATAATAAATAAAAAATTATCATCATATTTTAAGTTTTGTATGGTATACGTTGATAATGTACTGGTATTCTCTTCTCCCTCAGATTAATTTTAAAAATATTATAAAAAAGAATGTTATGGTAACACCAAAAATAAAATTTAGTTTTTTAAAATAAAAGTTGGGTCTTTAGGAACCATAAGACCCAAAAAAAGAAGTTTAAAATTTAATAATAAAATTTCCAATCAAATATTAGACAAAAAATTACAAAAATTCTTAAAAAATTTAAGTTATGTTATGAATTTTTATCTTAACTTAAATAGACCATGTAAATCTTTACACTATTATAAAATCTTCATTTATTTTAAAATTTAATATGATATTTGAATCTACTTCAACATAAATTATTTCTCATAATATCTTCAAAAGAATAAGAATAAGTTTAGAGTTGAAATGAAATCAAACTAATATTATAGTTGAAATTCAGTTAATCTGGTAAAATTCAAAACCTATTAAAACATTTTAAGTTATAGTTATATACTGGTCTTTCTTGTAGTTGACTGATGTTCGCTTCTCTATCATTGATCGTTATGTCTATTATTTTTAAAAAGACATACAAGTAATAAGTAAAACTATACAATTTCTCCTCGTTAAAAGTAGGCACCGACTTAACCTTGTTTCGTTCTGATGTTTATACTTTATACTGAACCAATCTTTTTCCTTTACCCTACTGTCCCGTTTATGGAATATTTCTCCCATATATAAAGATTATTAGCTAGATCCTTTGCATTAGAATGTGTTTAAGTAGGAATTTTAGATATCTAAAACTGTGAAGAATAAACAACCCATTTATAGCCGGAAGGAAGTTGATTAAAATTTGTAAGACATTCACTTTTTAAAATTCGTTTTCCAGTGGCTTTAGAGGCTGTATTCTAGAGGATAATTTTAAAGAAACTCAAATACATAGTTATTAAGTCAGTCATTTTTAATGTTTTAAAAGTAAGACTGGAAGTTAAACTGGTAAGATAAGAGATCTAAGATATAATAGATTCAACCAGTATTAGACTGTCATAAAACTGACTAAAGATTGAATAATATTAAAGAATTTAAAATATGATAGAAAGAGATTGTCCTACTTATCAAAGAATGTGAAATTTAATTGAAAAAAATAAAAATTAACCGATTAATTAATCAATTGATTGGTTTTTAATAACATGAATTATTAAAGTAAATCGAACCAAAAAATTGAATGGTTCCAAGTTTTTACAGTTGGATGGTTCAACACTGGCCGAACATTTTTTTAATCATTGGTAATTTTTGTGGTCATCATAATTAATATTATTTAAAATCATTTAATATTCTCATATTTCGTATTTTAGCAGGATTTCTACTAATTATTGTTGTTATTGTTGTAAAATACTTTTACATGTCTATAAATAGTTTAAGATGTGTAAGAATGATTTTTACAATACTACTTATAAAAATTACTAAAATTATAATTCCCTAATTTTTTTTGCTTTGAAATAATATGCATTGAGGACAAGCTAGATTATATCAAATATCATGTTTATATCTCCTAAGATCAGGCTATCCACATTCCTCCTCTATCCTTTTCGTCTACTAGTTATGCTAATTTGTTTTTTGTTGGACACTTAGCGATATTGTTCCAACGATTGTTTGCTACCCTATAAAGGCTAAGATCCCATTATCTTCAGCTCCAGGATTGATTGAATCATAGGGTTCAAAGCTTTAATGTACCTTATGATATTGATAAATCACTAATTCATTGTTTCCTGTCCAAGTTTTCAATAAAAGAAAATATGAAATAAAATGCGTCGATCTTTCTGGTTTGCGGATATTCATGTTTATTGCACGAAATCCAAAGAGATAATAACCGAACAAGTCGGCTTTGTTTGATGTGTTAGATTCTGTATTCAGTAAAAGGAGCCTCGGAAACCAAGGATACATGAGTAGTAACCATATCCATGTATATGAGGTTAGGAAACCATTGTTTTCCTAACGTCTCCAGCCACTCCTTTGGTTGTTTGTAACGGAGAGAAGAATAACATCAAGTGTAGAGTGATCTGACAGTTGTCTACATCTTCTAATACAAAAACATATAAGCCTGAATACAGATTTTTAGCAATGATCAGCCTTTCAATGAAAATTTACATATGTTACAAGGAAGGGAAGACAGAACTGAAGATAAACGAGAATAAATTACATTTTCATTGTCGATCTTCGTGGAAAACTAAATGAAAACAATTACGTGGGGTTTATGTTGGAGATAACCGATTCATTAACTTTGACATGAACTATTCTTTTAGTTTTATTTCTTATGAAATTTAAAGGACATGAAACATAACATAGAGCGTGAACAAGAAAGACAGAGAAGAAATGCATTTATGTAAGAGGTGTAGATGCCTGGAGACAGTTGAAAGGAAATAATCCCCACGGAAATATATGTCCATAAACAGACTTTATTCAGAGCTTTGTAACAGAAAATGACCGTGCAATGACAACTTTATTACACAGACAAAACCTTCTAATAATAACCTTTGTCATTTATTGTTCATCAGATTTATCAAAGATGTCCTTTTCACTGAACTTAACATGAAAAATGGCTTTAGCTTTCCCAATGCATCCTTTTTTGTTAATTTTTTTCTTTTATTTTACCCTGGCATCTTGAGTCTCATGGCAGACTTTATCATGGTAGTGGAAATTATCTATGATTGATTTAAGAGAAGAAGAAAAGGAAAAGGAGGAGAAAAGCTACTCCCACAGAATTAAGTGTATGAAGCTCTTTCTTACAAATTAATGGCGTTCACTCCCTTTCAATTCAGACACTGCACGGCAAACAAATCGTGGTCACACACTAAGCTTTCTTGTCTTTTACGATGATGACGTTGCTCTCGGTCCACTTTGCCCTAGTCGGAGCTCTAGATCAAGCTCTTCGGGATTTCCCAAATCCTTGCAGTTGTTGATGCTGGCGATGTTACTGCTGTTGTCGACGGACGATGAGGTTTCAGCCTTGATAGAGTTATAAAAACAGTAAGAATTCGCCACCGTCTGTGTAGGCGTTGCTACTGAAAGATTAAGAGATTGTCCGACAAAACCGGCTGCATTCATGTTTGTGGAGGACAAAACTCCACCATGGTTGTTAGGTAATTGGTACAGCAAGGAGAGATCACCACTTGTGGAGAAATCTTGTGTTTGGATAACGAAAAGAGAGCTTGATGTTGATGATGAATTGGGGTCGACTGAACTGGGCTGAGACTGGTGAAGCCTTGCCCGATCGCGACGGTGAACGTTCATGTGGCCACCTAGGGCTTGAGCTGACCGGAATTCCCTTCTACAGAAGGTGCAAGTATAAGACCTTGGTGGCCAAGTGGAGCCCATAACATTACTTGTGTCCTCTGCAAAAGCTCTAACCTCCCACGACTTGTCATCTTCTTGAGCTTGTACAGAGTTCCACATCCAGGCATCAGAGGTCATATCAGGGTTGGATTGATGATGATGATGGCGCTGGTTTTGTTTTGATTGGGCTAGTTTTTGGAGTTGGGTCAAGGATAGAACACCAAGTTCAGCAGCCATAATACTAGTGGTAAAACATTTAAGACAGGTGTGTGATAAAGTTAATGTGGAACAAATTGAAGAAAGGAGTTAAATAGGAAGATGGGATGAGGAGAGAGAACCCTAACACCGGTAGTATCACCAAGGTTCTTGTATGAAGCGGTTGGAATTTACTACACTCAACGTCTTATTAAGTTTGTTCCATAACGTCAGGACAATGCCTCCTGACTTTAGCTTCAACGCCCCACTGTTTACTAGAGTTCAAATGTTTCACAACCCTTCCCTGTACATGTCAACTTAGAATGTAAAGACGACATATTAAAGTATCAACAAATCTTGAAAATGTTGGTGTTATAGATTAGTTTAAATGTGGCAAAAGAAGAACATAGTCTATGGCGTAGGACTTAAAAAAAAAAAATCTTATAACCAATTTCCCCACCCTCTCTTTTAGCTTAATCAAGAAATTTCATAAGGCGTTCACATGCTTATGCTTGTGTCATAGCATCCTATGGGTCCAAGCACTTGCAGTAAAATTATATCCATGGTTTGTGTAAAGGAGTAATTCAATTACTGGTCCTCCTACTGTAAGTACGTAGTACTCTCTTAAGGACTGAAAGCAATATGCATCTTTATTTCGATCTTCTTCTTCTCAATTCATCTTTACATACTATTTTAGTAATACATTAAATCTTGAGATATGATCTCTTTTTTTTTTTTGAACAATACCGAATGCGCTTAGCGCATATTATTAAGATCTAATGTTAAAACGTTATACAAAAAAGAAGGAGGGCTTACCTCCCACTCAAAACCAGACATAGAATTAGCTGCCCTAGCTATTGTATGAGCAACTTGATTTGCTGGTCTTCTAACAAGCGCAAAAGAGATCGACGATAACTCATGGATGAGAGCTTTACAATCCTCAATAATCATTGAAAAATGATAAGAAAATATATGCGTAGATGTCAAAAATTAGGTAACGACCTAACAATCCGTTTCCACACATATGGGGAAAAAAGATAAAGATTTGATCCAGTTCAAAGCTTCCCGAAAACAGAGTGCTTCGCAAACTTGTGGATCTCTCCAACCTAGGAGCGTCATCAATTTACCAGCATAATTTTGCCCTTGAGAGTTGCAGATAACCATACCAAGGCCATAATACCCATTCTCCAACAAGGCAACATCAACGTTACACTTAAACTGGTTTGGAGCTGAAGCCGCCCAACAAGCTGGAAGACGTGGATTTCGTGGTACGAGAATAGCAATTGACGTCTTTGCTGCCTTCCATTCAGAGAGTGCTGTCCGTGCTCGACTTAGGATGAAACGATGGGGGTGACAAGCGACGACCACACTACTTCATTGCGATAAAACCACAAACTCCATATTATCATAAAAATTTCCTCCTGATGTGATTGTGGGGAAGATGTAACCACACTCGTAAGCCATTCATGCAAAGAGGAAATAGCATGCCAGCCCACATTCGATAGCAGCCAAACGGATTGGGCAAAATCACAGGTATAACAAACATATAATGTCGTTTCCAGCGTCTTAACGCAAATAGGACATATATTATCTAAAAGCATATGCCGCCCTCTCAAGGTGGCTCTCCATGGAAGGATATTGCGTATCAGACGCCAAATAAGAATTTGTACTTTACCTGGGACTTGAACTTTCCAGATTTTTTCCCATGGGAAGCCAATAATCCTAAAATTTTCATTAGCCATTTTGGTGTTGAGTCTATAACCGTCTTTGACTTGGTATTCACCTTTCCTATTTTTTATCCATACCCAATCATCCGAATTAATCAAGAGACCTAGCGGAATTTGTAAAATGAGATCTGCATCTCGTGGGCTAAAGGAATTGCAAATTGTTGTAGTCTAAACAAAATAAATTAAATTTTATCTAGAACAATTAGAGGCAAGCGCATCCCGTCGACAAGTAATATAAATCGGTAAGAACCAGATATCGTACCCAAGGAAAATCTAATATGCAAGACAATTAAATTAAACGATGAAAAATTACTCAGACGATCAAGAATTGATTGATTTGAAAATAAACTAAAATAAAGTAAGTAAATCAAAAAAATATGAAAATTGCAAGGTATGAATTAAAACGATTATATGTAATCAAATGACAAAAATCGACTAAGGTATCAGATTTCAATTGGATTGGATACTACAATAAAATTGTAACGGTGGATTGATTTATGAAATACTTCACTTAAGCAAGTCGAACCCAATGTTTATGGTGTTCCCTTCTCTTCTAAATCTGAGTTACTACTTGGTTCATAGATAATTCGTAATAAAAGGTGTTAAATACAATAAGCCTAAAATTAAGTTCGTTAATCCTAGGCATCCTCACACAAGATTCTAAGGTTGGTCCACACTTTATTCTCTAGTATGTCGCTTGATTAATTTTTTGACAAATTAAATCCCATTGATTGTGGCATTAAATCATCTAAAGCCTTAATTTAGGCGATCAAGCTAAATTAAGACAAAATATGTATTTAATCAAGCAAAAATTAATACCACAAAAATTATCCTAATCTAATATCAATCTTAACCTTAACCAAAAAGAAAAACTTCCTCACATATATTTATCAATATAACATAAATCATGGTCACAATATATGTTTGCATTGATTAAATCCACACAATTAAAATAAATAAGGAATAAATAAAAATTTAAAAATGTCCCTTTTTTTTTTCCCGCAGCTATATTTTCTCGCGTCTCTAGCTTCAGGAATATTGTATTAGCTACCAGCTGCGTCAACGTTGGTTCACGCACTCCATCAGCTGCTTGCTTTTTTTTCCACGTCTCCTATCTCCCAGCAAACATTTTTGGGTGTCTCCTTTCCACTAACTAACGTATTTTTTTCAGCTCCTTCTTTCTCCACTAGTTAACATTTAATCTTTTTGAATGCCCAAACTTCTTGCCTCAACATGTCCCTCTCTTTGTGGTGTAACGTGGGTGTTGAGTTGGTGAGTGCTGGAGAAAAAATTAACAAGGTGCCTCCTCTCCTTCAACGTGTCTTCACTTCCACCTTGCTAACGTTTTTTATTTCCTCCACCAGCTACCCTACGTAGGAGTCTCCGCCAGCCAATGTTTCTCTTCTTAAACTCCAGTTGTCTTCATTTGGTAACTCTTCCAGCTCTAATGTTCTCCAGCCTTCACGTTCTTCCTCATCTACCAGCTACTCACGTGTCTTTTTAAAACCCAGCTACTAATGTGTCTTCTTCGTATGCATGTAAGAGTCTTCCACGTCTCCTTGCTGCAACTCACTTATAATACTGCCAACTCTCCTCTCCTTCACCATGCACACACACCACTTATGTGTTATTATCTTTTTTTTCTCCTTCCCTATCAACATAACTTATCTTAAGGGCACTAGCAGCTTCACTTTTTCTACTTTACAACATCTAAGTGTCAACGTTACTTATCTTTAGCTACCAGTTGCCTTCTTTTTAGTAGAGAGTCTCCTCCTTGCCTTATGCTTTCAACCCACACACACCTCTCTTTTTGAATTAATGGAGAGTGTTTTGTCTTATTTTGGATGTTATCTTTTGTCCGTAATTGAAGACCTTGGTGAATGGAAGTGGCGTGAAGGATGGCTGCTGCATGTTGGCATGGAGCGGCAGTCAAAACAAATGAAGGCTGATTCTTTTCTAAGCTTCAACGAAGGCTGCTTGCGTGAATAAAATGGAGGCTGATTTGTCTTGTAATAGAGGCTGATTTTGTAGTGGGGAATGAGTTGTACATAGCCTGAAATAATTAAAAGGTGGGGGCTGATGTTGATTCTTGGCTGGTCGGAATAGATTTTTCAAGGTCAAATTCGACAGTGCATAAAAACTAAATGGTGATGATTTAGGAGCTGAAATTTTATCAGTATCTTCGTCTTTGAGTTAACTTCAATATGAGACTTGAATCACAGGATTTCGCCATCTGAGTCAAAAGTTATGATCAAAACATCGTTGAAAGGTCATTTTGGAGATCCAAAGTCTGACGCAAATTTCGAAAATTTATTTCTCCTTTACAGCTCAGAAAAATCTGCAATTGGTCATAAAAAATCCGTCAATGAGTTAAGAATTTAAGTATGAAATTTCAGAATTTTTGGATAAACCAATCTTGAGATAAAAATGCCACAATGACTAAAGGTCAAATCTTCTAGAAACTCAAAAACAGTGCAATTCGAGTCTATTTGTTTGGTTTATGCATTTTACGTCAACGAACCTCGAATAATGCTAAAACATGATAAACCAGCCATGGATGAATATAAAATGAATGTAAATGACTTTGAATTAAGTTCTAAACAACCACTTAAAATGTCCAATAACACAAATCAAAGGTTCATTCCATTGTCGTCCTACCATGAGATCGGCGACCATATTCAAGTATTCCATCTGAATAGTAGGGTTCCTATCATCCATTAACCAGGAATCTTGCCATATATTGATGGTAGCCCCATCACCAACGTGCCTTCGACATCCCTAAAATAAGATAGGCCGTGCTTGACATATACTTCTCCAAATCTGGCTTGGGTTGTTGCCGAGAGGTGTTGTGAGAAACTCATAGTTTGGGAAGTATCTGGCCTTCAGGATTTTTGCGACAAAGGAATTGGAGTATTTAATCAACCTCTATCCTTGTTTTGTTAGTAAAGCAAGGTTAAATTGTATCAAGTCATGATATCCTAAGCCTCCATAAACCTTTGGAATTGCAAGACATCTCCACTGAAGCCACTTGATACCATTGTTATCCATACCTCCATTGTGCCAAACGAAACTATTCATTAAAGTTTCCAAGTCCTTACAAGTATCGACGGGTAATAGAAAAAGGGACATGATGTAGTTTGGCATAGCTTACGCCACTGTTCTCAATAAAATGTCCTTGTCTACTTTTGATAATAATTTTGCTTTCCATCCCTGCAACCTCTTTGTTAATTTTTCCACCACATACTAAAATACCTCTTTTATTTCGTCCAATAACAAATGGCATTCCGAAGTAGCTATTATGACCTTCCTGCTCATTAACCCCCAAAATCTGACAAACCGAGCTTTTGATTGTCACTTCTATATTAGGGGTAAAAGAAACCCTAGATTTTGAGAGATTGATTTTTTGCCCCAAAACTATCTCATAAAGATGTAAACACTCTTTCAGATGTACCGCCTCTTCTCTTGTAACTCGAGTAAAGAAAAGAGCATCGTTGGTGAAGAAAAGATGAGACACCGAAATGGCCCCACTTGCAACCAGAGTCCCATGAATACGACCTTGTGCTTGATATTTAGATAGAATGGCTGATAAACCTTCCGCACAAAGTATAAAAAGGTATGGTGAAAGGGGATCTCTTTGACGTGAGCCCCTACTAGAATTAAAGGGCCATGCTCTTCAGTTTCACGGATAAAATAATATGAGACAGACGTTACTATCCTCATAATTCTAGTAACCCATAACTCATCAAAACCCAATTTTAACATAATTAATCTCAGGTATGCCCATTCAATTCTATCGTATGCTTTACTCATGTCTGTTTTTAGAGCAAGGAAACCGAGATGACCTTGAGTTTTCCATTTGAGTGAATGGAATAATTCATAAGCCACAATTATGTTATCCATAATAAATCGGTTAGGAATGAAAGCGCTCTGGGTATTGGCAATGACCTGCGGTAGAATTTGCTTTAATCTATTAGCCAACACCTTGCAGACAACTCGATCAGTGACATTGCTCAAAGAGATAGGATGTAGATCAGCAATTGTCCCTGGATTTTTCTTTTTTGGAATAAGAATCACATTGATGTGGTTCTGTCCAGGCATCAGAGTGTTTCCATTTAAGCACTTTAAACACTCATTAGTGACGTCCATTCCCACTATATCCCAAAACGTTTGAAAAAAGCCTGGTTAGCCATTTGGTCCCGGGGTTTTTTGTGGGTGCATGGAGAATAGGGCTTGACGTATTTCCTCCCCAGTATAAGGAGCCAATAATAAGTCATTGTGCGAGGACGTAACCTTTGGTTCCACGTATTGTAGAAGTGGCTCTGGATCACCATTTGAAGGAATAAAAAGATCTTTGTAATAGTTCACTATCAGCTCCGGTAGTCTTGAATCCCAATCAACCCACTCTCCATTATTGTTATGAAGTCGAGAAATCAGATTCTTACGATTTTTATGTGACGCCGTCACATGAAAGAACTTGGAATTTGAATCTCCCTCTGCTAGCCAATGCTGCTTCGATGATCATTGTTTCCAAACACTTTATTTTGCAGTAACAAGTCACCGTATTTTTTTCGATAGTGCGCAGTAAGTCCATATCCAAAATAGGTTGTCTTTGCAAGAAGGCCAGTTGACATTTTATTGCGCGAAGACTATTACAGAAATCCTGATGATGCGACTGTGCCAAGATTGTAAATACTGAGAACAACAAGTGAGACGATCATGAAGAGAAGCAAACATACCATCTGTCCACCCTTTGCTTACCAGCTGTTTACATAATTTGATAACAAAATATAACAAAAATTACTATAATTAATAAGAAAGGGAATTAATAATCTGCTGTGTCAAATAATGGATATTTAGGGTGGTTAACAATTTGTTTAATTGTTTGCCTTCTTATGGATTCTTTTGAACGTACTTATTAAGAACATAGTATTAATGCTGACATTAATTACAAGCATTCTAATCCTATTCATTAGTTCAAGCATTTTTTTTATCTAAATATTTTTAAAAATTCTGAAAAGAAAAGAAAAATAGATACAATCGCAGGTGGTGCTTTGGTGTACGCACTTCCTCACTTAGATGTTGACTCTCATTTACAAAACTAAACCTTTAAAAAACATCAATATGTCTTTGCTATTTTATCCCGAGTCTTGTTACTCTCTTCTCGTCCTGTAATGGAAAGACGTCCAAATTCAGACCAACCGTGTCTACATTAATGATTGTCGCCAGGTAAAGATGGCATATTGCCGTCCGAGATTACAATGAAATTTAAGGTTGACAAAATTAGTCACAACATGAGTATTTATTTAATATTGTTGATCTCTTTTATAAAAGCTTGGGAGTGAATGGAGTTTTGATAACAAAATGGTCTCTAGAACAGTGAAACTACATTATCATAGCTTTTTTCGCCTACGACTAAACCAAGAAACATCAATCAAACCTCACTCAAAACGTTTTTGTTCCGTTGCAAACATCGTGCGTCTTTGTTCTGCTGCCATATGATCAAATAATTTCTTTATAATTTTCATATACTACAAGTTGAAATGAGACTAATTTATAGCCAGGGTTGTTGACTTGAAGCTGTTAAATTATTAGAATATTACAATACTTCCCCTGGTCTCAAACTCTAGTGACTATAAATAGTAATTAAAGCAGATATTTCTTGTTTTTAAAGCCAATAAGATCCATTTTTGGAATTTAGCTACTACTGTTATCATCGATGTCTAAAAAGAATTTCTGAGAGGGGACATTTTTTAAGTTTTAAATTACAACTAATATAGGCTAGTGGAAATTTCATATGGGTTTTTGCACTGATCAATCAAGACGAAGACATGAGCCATTTATGAAAGGTAAAAAGAGGGAAATGTATATTAGAATAATACGTAACAGCTTGAAGAAGCTAGCTAGCTACTTAGATCCTTTTTTAGTTATATATTTTGTGTCGATTACCAGACACCACAACAACAAATTTCTTGCTGAATCTAAAGAAACAAGTACAATAATATCAAATTGAGAACGAAATCAATCTCCTTTGGCATGTTCAGTATTAGGAATTTGATTGAGGAATATAACTCCATATAATATGTGAGTAAACTTCTGCGTAAGTACTTGTATTAATTTATAATGAAACGACAAAGCAGGGGTCTTATGGGAAAGTCAAACTATGAACTATATTAAAATTGAAGAACCAAATGATTTGGACTTCATTAAACGTTAAAAAAGACGGAAGAAATTGAAAAATAAAAAACAACACTTCAAAATATTCTCGTGGCCGAACTGTTGGAGTCAGTAAACGTTGCCGATCTTTTGCATTAATTCTATCTAATGAAAACCATTGGCATACTGATTTTATATAAGTTTATGTTTTAGTGTTGCTTTCTTTAGGAACATAAAGAAAAAAGGAAGCCAAAATGCATCTTTTCTTTAGCATTGAAACCATAAGATATAAGATTTTGTTCTACGTAATTATAGAGTAATAATCTATATGTATTATTGAAAATAAATTACTTATGGATTTTGATTTTTGTTTTCTACAAGTTAAAGGACTCGTTGGAAAATCTTTATCCACTTTTTATTCTTGTTTTCTTACTTATTCTATTTAATTTAAAAAATTACTTTTTTTATTTGACAATTGTTGAAACTATTATACACCACAGCAAAAAGTACTTAAGGCAAATGACAAAAACATTACTGTAATTATAATTACTGCTGCTTTTTTATTAAGGCAATAGAATTTATACCGTTAAATAACATGGCGCTGCTCACAACAACATAAGGAGCTTTTAGCAACAAAAATTTTTAGTTGTTAAAAGTCCTTCATTTGTTGTCGATAATATTTTGTGACAATATTAAATCTTCACCTAAATCGTCACAAAATTCCGATAGCATAGCGAAAAGAGAGCCGCGACGATGCGAGAAATCGTTGCAAATGATATTTTGGTACACTTAGTTTTTGTGGCTAAAGGTTATTATTTGGTACACTTAGTTTTTGTGGCTAAAGGTTATTAACTACGTTACTATTAACGTAGCTAATAATATTTAGGGAACAATTTGTAATCGTCGCCTAAAATTATTGACAATTATATAGCAGATGTAGCAAAAAAATTTTAGCTACGTTCTTAAAAATGTAGCTAAAATTTATTAGTGACATTTTTTAACACGTAGCTAAAAATTTTTGGTGATGATTTTAAACGTAGGCAAATCATTTTAGCTACGTTTTTAATTTTTTAATAAACACTATTAATAAAAATTTTATCATATTAATTATAATTATTGGTGATATTTTTAATTGCATGTTATTGCATGTAATATTTAGATTTTTTGTTTTATAATTTATTATACAAAAATATAATTAAAAATAATTATAAATTAGAAGCATTTTATACAAACAATAAAATATCATTAAATGTTAAATACAAACATTAACAAAAATAGTTATGTACAAACTAAGAATTGTTTTCATCGTTACTACTACTTATATAATTCGGGTCAAATATTTGTTTGACCATCTTTTCAAGCTTGGCTAGCTTTCATTCATTACGTTTTAACTTTTGTTCATTACAACCTAATTTAGTCTTGAGCAACTGGTTCTCCTATTCAAGACGACCAACATATGCTAGTTTTGATAAGAATAAAGCGGTTGGTTTAGGGCTAAACCTAAGACCCTTAATATAGCCGAATCTTGTACCAAGTATGTTGTTGCAAACCTCATATACATTTGGTTCATATCTATTAGATAATGATCTTTGCAACAACTCCAACATCATTTTATAAATAAACTTATAATTTAAACAAAATTTTATATTTACATGGTTATTTTGTGCTTGACATCCACCATTGACCTTCCTTATAGTGAGTGAGTTTGTATAGCGTGATCCTATCACACTCTTCTTCATATTGTTCTTTCTCACTTTGTTTTATGAAAAAATTGAAAACATAATAAATAATATTGTATTTACTTATATAATTATAACTTCCAAACAAAGAACTTAGATATTCATTTCATACGACAACAAATGATTTAGAGTCTTAATTGTGAGGAATTTTCATTTTTTCCTCTGTTAACCTTAGCTTTCTTACACTTTTCCTATATAAAGAAAAGAAATAATAATTAAATTGTGTAACAAGGTTAATGGAAGCAAATGCGAAGAGAAAGAAGTAAAATCTTAACGTTAGCAGAGGCCGCCAATAATCAAGCATTTGGCTCCAATTTTCTGGACACATCTATTTAGAAACATGTCTCCTTGCCTCATCATTTGAAGGAAAAGATTTGTAGTATTTATGTAGTCGATAATGACGATCCTTGGCTCTTTGTTCAATAGTGAAGTCATGCAATTTGAAACTTTAGGGTTGTCGATATCGACAATATTAAGCTTCATATGTGAACAACAAGTAAAAGTGAAATTTGTCTTTAAATAAGTAAAAAAGGCATATAATTAAATAAATTGAGAAATTACCGAAACTTTGTTGAAAACATTCTGTAATAAGATGTCTTCCTTTAATTGCTTAGCATGTTGAAGGCAAGGCAAGGCAAGGCAAGGCAAGGCAATTCGGTTCTGGCAACAACCCCTAACTCATTACACAATTTTGTCAATTGGATATTGTTAACATGACAACCTTGCAAGGTATCAATATATATAGACAACTTGCTGTTCATTACAACATTCATACGTTGCAACTCAGAACCTTTAGTAATACCTCTACCACTTTTTTCTAATACTAGTATTAGAACTTGACAATAAAAGAATAATGATAAGGAAAAACACATTAAACATGTAAATATATATTTAGGCATAAGTCGAATTATAACTGGTAAAGATTAATAGAGCTGAAGAGCCCTCGACAATAGTTAAGGTAGATGGAGGTTGTTGCTGATTAGCTTTATTGGTGGATGAAGTCGATTATTGTTGTTAGCTAAGGTTGGATTGATATGGTAATTGTAAGGGAGGAACAATGTTGACAATTGCCACGTTTTTTCCTTTGTTTCTACTAGGTGCCATTATATTGAATTTCTATAACTCAAATATCAACAATCTGCATAAACATAACTCAAACATCAACATTCTGGATAAGCATAACTCAAAAATGGACATTCCACATTAACATAACTGAAATATGAACAATATGCATAAACAAAACTCAAACATCAGCAATCCCCATAAACATAACTAAAACACCAACATTCCATATTATCATAACTCAAACATCAACTATTCGCATAAAAAAAACTCAAATATCAACAATTCGCATAAATATAAGTCAAACATTAACAAACACTTAAAAAATGACTTTTTACATCTTTTTCAGTATTGAAATTCCATTAAACATGTAAACTTTATTTACACATTCATTTATACATTTTTTTTCAATTAAGTATTAAAATTCCATTAGACATATAAACTTTACAAAAAGAACAATACATCTTCCAACCTTCTTTGATTGCATCTATGTTTAATTTGAAAAACAACATTACACGTATGTTTAATTTGCAAAAAGAACTCCAACCTTCTAATACTAAATTCTAGTAGCCAAGCTTTTTCTCAATAACTTTGAATATGACTTAGAATGTAATACTAAATTCAAATACTAATACTAAATTTAATTAAATAAAAACCTAAGCTCCCAATTACAATAATAAGCAACGAAGTGAATGTGCTTTGATGTAATCTAACTGCAAAACAAATTACTTTGAAAGGTAATTCATTCCCTATCAAAACAAAACACTAAAAACCTATGATAATTTTCACCGAATCAAAACAACCAATGTTATTACTGAACAAAGAAGAACAGACACTAAAAATCTAAGAATAAAATATAACCTATAACTTACCATTAATAAAGTTTTAACCACTTTGTGGCAGTGATAGGCTCATGATAGTTTGCAAGTGATGAAAACTTCAACGAGGAGTGAGGAGTGAGCGAAGTATGATTTGAGAGTGACATTAGAGATTCAAAGTGAACTTTAGTCAAACATCTTATGGGCAATAGTAAAACAAAGTTCCTAACACTTTTTCACCTTCAATCAACCCATTCAAAACACATTACTGATAAGATCTTATCCTCTTATATTATTTGATATTATGTCCTTTGTTTTCGATTTATGTTAGTGCTTAAAAATGAAAATTAATGTTTGTTTTGTTTTAGGATATAAAAAGTGGAGATTGTATTAAACTGGGACTCTATTGATGATAATCATAAATTTTGGATGAAGTAAAGAGATTACTGTGATGAATAAGGCTGATCACTTGAAGAGTTGGAGTTTAATTGAGAAACTTTTTTTTATCCCTATCATGTAGGAATTTGAATTTGCAATTGAATTTATTTTAGATGAACATCATTGAAATTTAGAATTAGATTAGGATTAGATCAGAAAATCCTATAAAAGGGACATTCCTTACAACAGAATGGGGTTCTCTCTTCTTAAGTTTTTTCACAATCGTTTATCTTTCTTTTATTTTTATTTGTACATAAAAAGCCATGTGTGGCTAAACTCATTGTTCTGATTTAAGGTGATTCAATATTCTAGTTGTAACTTTGTGAGATTTTGTGTTCTTAACTTTTATTCTTATTTTAATTCAAGTATTTCTTGTTTTGAGTTCTCATATTTCATAAATGATTAATATTTGGTTAATCTGACAATTTAATTTAATATAGATTATTCTATCACTATTAAGGAATTCAATGATTTGTAATCATCATGAAGGATTGGTCTAAGTATCAAATAGGTTATTTATGAATTTCCATATTTAAGTTATGATAAATAAGAAAACTAAATTAAATAATTGCACCTATCTTTATTGTTTAAGTTAAGGTTAGTCTTTTTCACTAAACTTAGTGCTATCATTTATTTGATATAGAATACTATCACACCCAATTAATAGATGATAAGTTTTAGTTGAGATGCTAGGTTTGAACCAATTAATCTAGGAAAATTTGAGACTTGTTATGACCATCCTAATATGTTTCGGACTAATTGCTTGAATCGTCAAAATATTCCTTTTAGACTAATGATCAATGTTACAATTATATGAGATCTTTCCCTTAAATCAAAATTTGGTAATCTTGACTTTCTCACTTTTATATTTAGTTGATTTAATTTGATTTTTTATTAATTTTAGTTAATCAGTTACTTAATAAAAACTCTTTTTTTAATTTTATTACTTGAAATTAAGAAACTAGCGTTTAGTTCTCTAGATATTCGACTTGGTTCTACGACTATTATAAAATGTTTGGAGAATCAGAATTATTTTGGGGGCTTTGATTTGGTGCCATTGTCAAAGGAATTATTTTAGTTTCTTAGTTTCTTTGTGTTTTTTATTTTTACAGTTATTGCTAACCTCTTATCTTGTATGACTTGTGCTTCTCAGACAGGTAAATTGCAATACAATCTAGAAATTGAGAACACAATGCGTCACTTGAGAAAAGAGACTAAGCAAGGAAACAGTCGTTCACCTTTAGACGTGAAAGTTGAAGTAGATCTAACAATTGGTGAAGACTTTAATTTTCAAAAAGAAGATGAAAAGATGGCAAATCTCAACCCTAGAACGTTGCAGAAGTTAGCAGCATCGAATTTGAATGAACAACCTTTATGCATTCAATTTTTAGATTTTGAGGTAAATTTGGAATTGAAATCTAGTTTGATTCACTTACTACCTAGTTTCTATGTCCTACAAGTGAAGATCTGCATAAACACCTGAAGGAATTTTATGTTGTCTGTTCTAAAATGAAACCACAAGGGATGATAGAAGAACAAATTAATCTTAGGGCGTTTCCGTTCTTATTAAAAGATAAGGCAAAGGATTGGCTATATTATCTTCCACCTAGCTTACTAACAACATGGAACGAGATGAAAAGAATATTTATAGAGAAGTTCTTTCCTGTATCAAGAGTAGCGAATATCAAAAAGGAGATATGTGAGATAAGACAAATTACAGGAGAAACATTATATGAATATTAGGAAAAGTTTAAGGAGCTATGTGTTAGCTATCCACATCATCAGATTCCTGACTAACTCTTGATTCAATATTTTTCTAAAATACTATTGCCAATAGATCGATTGACTTTTGATTTTAGTAGCATACGTACTGACTATATTTTTTAATTAGTGCATGTTGATATTTGGGAACCCTATAGTCAACATTTTATCTCTGGGGGGAAATTCTTTCTGACAATAGTGGATGACTATAATAGGGCCACTTGGACATATTTGATGAATCATAAGTGCCTAATAATCAGTTGTTTAGACAATTTTTTTAAGATGGTTAAGACTCAATTTCAGAAGTCTGTTTAGACTATTTGTACAAATAATGGAGTTGAGTTTTTAAGTGGGGAGTGACAAAAATTGTTTAAGGACTTGGGAATTCTGCATCACAAGTCATGTGTTTATACACCTCAACAAAATGGGGTAGTGGAAAGGAAACATAGACATTTATTGCAGATAGCTCGAGCTATCATGTTTCAATCTTCTTTGCCTAAACAATTTTGGGGAGAGTCAATTCTTACAGTCACCTATAATTAAAAGACTTCCTACCTCACTTCTTAAGTGGAAAACACCTTATGAGGTTTTGTATGGTTACCCACCTAAGTATGATCATTTGAAGTCCTTTGGATGTCTCTGTTTTGCAATAAATGTCAAGCCCCATAAGGATAATTTTGATCCGGGAGCTTATAAGTGTGTTTTCTTGGGGTACATCTGGACAAAAGGGTTATAAGTTGTTTGATATGGATTCACATTTTGTTCTAGTTTCTAGAAATGTTATTTTTCATGAACATACTTATCCTTATCAGACTTATTTTAATGCCACACCAGATATTCCACTTCTTTTGGTTCCTTTTGATCAGTCTTCCGAAATTCAGGATGTGTTGTCTTCTGAACATAATAGCTCTCCTCTTAATCCACTTGTTTCAACTACTGCTACACCTTCAACTAAATGTTTTATCATCTCCTTCTTCTACTCTTCCAATTGTTTCTATTCATGAGTTGCGTAGAAGCACTAGAGTATCTTATAAACCAGCCTGGCTCAATGATTTTGTATCTCATGCAACTACCAACCATTCTTTGTCTTCTTCTTCTTATTCTCAGCCTTTTGATTGTGCTTCCTCAGATCATTCTCTTTCAACGTTCCCTTTTATACCTACTCCACATCTTTCATTCACCTATATGTCTTTTTTGGAAAATGTTTCTATCAGGCTAAATATCATGAACATTGGGTCAAAGTTATGAAGCAGGAGTTGGCTGTACTAGAATCCAATGACACTTGGATTTTGACTTTGTTACCAACTGGTAAGAAGGCCATATGTTCTAAATGGGTTTATAAGGTGAAACTTAAGCCTGATGGGACTGTTGATAGTTATAAGGCTAGGTTAGTGACCAAAGGTTATCATCAAATTGAGGGAATTAATTTATTGATAGTTTTTCCCTAGTTGCTAAAATAGTCACTGTATGGTTATTGTTAACTATTGCAGCATGCTTTTCTTGGCCTATACATCATTTAGATGTTAATAATGTGTTTTTACATGGCTTTATTGATGAGGAAGTGTATATGTTACCTCCAGATGGGTATACTAAGGCTGGTCCTCATGAAGTTTGTAAGTTAAAATGGTCTTTGTATGGCTTAAAGCAAGCCCCGCGTCAGTGGAATTGTGAGTTTACTAAGCATTTGCTTTCCTATGATTTTATCCAGTCCCAACATGATCATTGCTTGTTTGTTAAATCCATTGGTTCTACTTTTGTTGCTCTTCTTATCTATGTGGATGATATTTTACTGACTGGACCATCTGAAGTTGTTTTAAGAGATGTTAAACATTTTCTGAATTCTTCTTTTACTTTTAAGGATCTTGGTCCTGTTAAATATTTTTTGGGGTTGGAGATAGCTCGATCTTCTACTAGTTTGTATGTGAATCAACGGAAGTATGTATTGGATATGTTGATTGAGTCAGGTTTGACTGGTGCAAAACCAGTTTCTACACCATTGCCTAAGGGTTCGAAATTAACAGATGAATCTAGTTCCTTATTGAAGGATGTTGGGTAATATCATAGGTTGATTGGTAGGTTTTTGTATTTGGGTTTTACAAGGCCTAACATTACTTTTACTGTCCAACAATTGAGTCAGTTTGTTGCTGATCCTTGTAAGGGTCATTGGGATGCAGCTCTTCGTTTATTGAAATATTTAAAGGGTTGTCCTTCTAAGAGGTTTTTTTTTTCTGCTTCTACTGCATCTTCCAATTCTGCAGTCTCTTCTCTTTGTTCTCTTATTGCTTATTGTGATGCTGATTGGGGCTCATGTTTAACAACTCGGCGATCTGTTTCTGGTTTTTGTGTATTTCTAGGTTCTTCTTTAGACTTTTGAAAGACTAAAAAATAGTCAACAGTCTTTCGTTCATCTGCTGAAACAGAGTATCGAAGTATGGCTTCCACTGTGTGTGAATTGTTATGAATTTCTTATATGTTACATGATTTGCAGCTCTCTTTTATCTCTCCTATTCCTTTATGGTGTGATAATAAGGTGGCCCTTCATATTACTATTGATCCGGTCTTTCATGAACATACCAAACATCTTGAAATTGATTGTCATGTAATTCGTGATCAGTATAAGCTGGGTTTTGTTGCTCCTGCTCATGTTTCTTCTAAGGACCAATTGGCATATTTGTTTACCAAGGTTTTGGCTACACCTTCATTTGCTTTTCTTCTATCCAAGTTGGGTTTAATTAATGTTCACCAAACTCCAACTTGGGGGGGAGTGATAGGTTATATACTGTTACTATTTACTTAATGTAAAGCGATGTCGTTTATCGTAAATACACTTCAGTTTTGTACAACTTTGTAAGTAGAAGGTAGTCTTAGTTTTATTCGTTTGTATATAGTGAAATCTGATGTGTGTAAACTTAACTCATTAATAAAAAGTCAATTCTTAACTTCTTATTTATTCTGCTTTCTCTCCTTGGGGTGGGGAGTTGAACAGTTTAGTTATCTAGCACACTGAACATTGTGCTATAAAATCCTTCACTGATTGTTGCAAGTTGGGCCAATAGAAGACAGAGGATATGCGAACTAGTGTTCTTTGAATTCCTACATGTCCTCTTTTGGATGTATTGTGGAACTCAGTCAAAATTAAAGTTTGGAATGCTAACTCCTTGGGAACTACCACTTGGTTTTTAAAATATAAAAACCCATCTCGAACTTTGTAATAAGAAAATTCAATAGGATGTTGTAGAGTATTGTTTGCATTTAATAGAGGATAGTAAAGGGTAGTCGTGATAGTGCATCGGCTAGCCCATTCTCTATGCTTGGTTGATACATAATTTCAAAGTCATACCCCCATTAATTTTGTAATCCATCACTGATGTTTAGGGATTTGTATAATTTAGTTGAACATGGATTTCAAACTTTGATGGTCAATTTGTATGTAAAATTGCAGCCAAGCAAATGTTTCCTCTATTTATGAATTGATTTAGTGATGGCAAATATTTCCCTTACCTGGACCTTGTCAAGATACACAGCCTCACCTGTTGTTGAGACACTATGACCCAAATATTCAAGTTTTGTAAAACCAAATTCACATTCGAATAACTTAGCAAATAAAGAGTGACATTGGAGATCAAAAAATAATACCTGTAGGTGTTCAAGGTGTTGTTCTCATGAAGAGCTATAGATGAGAATATTATTAAAAAACACCAGGACAAATCAGCATAACATATCTTGAAACATAGTATTCATCAAATCTTGGAACGTAGAGGGTGCATCGGAAAGGTTGAAAGGCATTATTAGAAATTAATAATGACCTTTATGTGCTTGAAAGGTTGTTTTCTCTGTATCTAGGTGGGTGAATGAGCACATGATGGTAGCCTATCTTTAGGTCTAGTTTTGAGAAAACTTTTGCTTCATGGAGTTCATCAACTGTTGGAATTGGAAATTGATCTTTGAATATAATGGCATTAAGAGCCCTGTAATTAACAAAAAATCTCCAGGACCTATCCTTTTTCATTAGTAATAATGGAGAAGCAAAAGGATTAGTATTTGGTCAGATTATGCCTGTAGCCATCATCTTGACAATCAGCTTCTCAATTTTGGCCTTGTTTGGTAAAGAGCTGATAAGCTCTTTTTTGACTATTTGACCAATTTCAGCTTATTGGCTTTATGAAAAAGCTATTAGAAGTGTTTGGTTATTTACTGGTTGGGTTGAGATAAACTCTTATCGAGGAGCGTTTCATGATAATTAGCCAAAAATTTTTGTATTAATGTCAATTTTGCCCTTTGACTACCGTTATAAGCTTGTGGACTTTGTGCTCTTCTTTTTCTTCTTCATGATCGATGTTATTGCATCGTTGATCGACGCCTAGACCTACCTCCCTCAATCCCTTTTCCCAATTTTCTCTTCGATCTCAAGAGTTGGTACAGTAAGCAATACGACGACTATCTCATCTTCGACAAGCCTAATTGGTTAGTGGGCCTTGTTTGGCTAGAGCGGCTCTTCCAATGGCGTCTCTCTCTCATCAATCTTAAAGGGATTCTGGGTGCAAAACCATGGTTTCCCACCACCTGTTTGATCTCCTCGGTTTTGAATTCAATGGTATAAATATCTGCCTTTTTAATTTCAATTACGTATTACCCCTTTTTTGGTTTCAGTATGGTTGTTCTGCATGATTTAATGTCTCAGCCTGGTAAGACCACTACATCGATTGGTAAGCGGCCTCTGGTGGGAAGGAAAAAGAGAGTTTGAAACTCAAAATTCTATATCCTGCTTGTATTAGAGCATCTTCAATTTTCTCGAGCTTTGTTTTTCTGACATTAGTTCTAATTTATGAAGGAACACTAGGTTACGCTGTACTTCTACTTCTGTTAGTTATGTTGTTTGTAGCTATAACTTGGTAGAAGCACACTTCTTCGTGGGTATTTGTAGAGGAAATCTTGAAAATTAGGTTATTGGTTATGGATAGATTTTGGAGAGGACGTTCATGTATCATTCTAAAAGCAAAACTAAACCGGTGGTTGTTAGATTTAAGATTTTGTGATGAGTTAATGTGATTGTGTTAAATATATGCTTAAGGGACTATCCTTCATATGATAGTAAACTAATTATTTTATTAGATGCTTGTTTATTATGTAATAATATTTAAAAATAGGGTGATTAATTTCTTATTTTATTTATAACTAATAATTAATTTGGTTGATTTTTATATCAATAAATAAAATTGTAAAATTTTATAATATTTATATCTTATTACTTATATCAAAAGGTGCAAACAATTTTTAATATTAAATGATAATTCATTTTATTAATAATATAATAAAATTAATGAAATGCTTAGATTACTATCATGTTAAACTAATGAATGCATTACTAATAATCAGTATAGATAATGTTATGTGTCTTAAAAATGTATAGTAAGTGAAAATTAATAATAAAATTTAACATTGAGATTTATTTCAAAGTGGAAGAAATTTTTACAAGTGAAAATTAATAATAAATTTTAACATAGAGATTTATTTCAAAGTAGAAGAAATTTTTACAAAACTTTTAAATCATAAAGAATTTTAGTAAATTTGACAAAGTCACAAAAATATAATTAGTATCTTTTAAATAGAAGAAGATATATTTATTAACCAAAACACAATACAAAAGATAAACCTCATGTGTTAGCTCAATTCTAATTCCAATCTATTAGATCCTATATTTTGGAAATAAAAATGAAAGATTGTTAACAAAAACCTTTGTTGCACATAAAAAAATGATCTTTATGAGGATTAAGAGTAGGTTCTATTTTGTCTTATTTTATTCTTTATAAGGGTTAAAAATACGCTATATTTTACTTCATTTTATTCTTTATAAAGAATAAAAATGAGAAATGAGTCATATTTTGCTTTTCATAAAAGTGGACTTGAGGGTTGAAATTTGAACCCTTTTTATGACTTGCAAATGCAAAATTTAGCAATTTGAAGATTTTCTACACGCTTATTTTCTAACAATTATAAATCATAAAGAAAAATATATTAAATTTTATTATATTAAAATTTTATTTAACTCTAATTTATTAATTCACTAAATACTTTATTATTCTTTATTAAGAATATCCAACAAAATACTAAGATATATAATATTCATATCTTTATAATTTTTTTTAAAGTCATGTCCTCATTTTATATATAAACAGCTAATTTTACTAAACATCTCTAACAAGCAGCTAATGCAATATGTTAGACAAATCAGCTGATAGAATCAGCTATCAGCTAACAACTAATAAAATCAGCTAACAGCTAATGCAATCAGCTGTTTGCCAAACAGGACGCTTATCTTTCTAAAAATGCAAATGTCTATATGGTCGGATGGGGTTATGTTTAAAAGGAGTGGAACTTTGATTTTTATTTGATTAGAAGGACTTGTTGAAAAATCTTTCTCTAGTTTTCTTATTCTAGTTTTCGTATATGCTTTCTTTAATTTAAAAAAATCATTTTTCATTTAAAAATTATAATTGTTACAACCGTTTTGTCGATTAAAACAATTATCAATAATTTACCTAATTTTTATACTATCAATCATATATGTATTCTTCCTGTAAAAAGTCAAAAATGACCCTAAAGTTTACCTCAGTTGACGAATTTAATTTTAACATTTTAAAACATTTAAATCTAATCCTAACATTTACATAACGTTTATATTAAAGCTTATGTTAACAGAAAAAGTCACACGTAGCATAAAATAATATTATGTTAATGTTATAATGGGTCTCACTCTATCACTTAAGCACCACTTGATAGTTGATACTATAGGACTTATATTTTAAAAATTATTTATTAAAATTCTTAAGTTATTAAAATATGTGGGACTCATTTTTAAATTTAACCTAAATTTAATTAACTAAACTAATTAATTGTACCATTAACTAAAATCCCTAACCTAAATCCCTAATCCCTAATTCAGTTAAATCCTTAAATTCCTTATCTCACCAGATACTCAACATCTCCGTCTTCCCCTTCAATGTGTTGTCTCTCTCCTTCATTGCAAAGTCTCGCTCATTCGCCGCCCTTTACTGCCATTGACCACCTTCATTGTCGCTGTCATTCACTAGCGCTCCACTTGGCTCTTGAGAGAAGGTAAGTCTCTTGCTCTGACCATATATCCACAAAGAATTGAAACCAACAATCGAGTTTCGTAGAGCCGCTGTCTTATGTTTCTTGCCCCCATCATTTTCGCAAACAGTGTGATTGAAAAGTTTTAGCTTTTCAATTATATACCATAATTTGTCACTGTCTTTCATGCTTGATCATATCTACAACTGTTTTATACGTGCTTCCACAAATTCTTATGAAGGTTTAATCAATTTGATCATTTTTGAAAAGATATGGCAGCTTATAGACAAATTCATAATAAAAGGTATATATGATTGGACCATCTGTGTGTGTGTGTGTGTGTATGCTTACAAGAACATGTATGGACCATCTCTGTGTTTGGTGTAAGCATATGAAGACCACCCAATATTATAATTATGACAAACATTTATCATCTGTTGGTTACTAGTCTTCCATTTCAATTTGCAAGTTAAGGATACAAGGACTAGCTGCATATACACGTGGGATATAGGCTTAAAAGTAGTATCATATAGCATAATTTCTTGAGATGTATATGGAAATAACAATATCATTTAAGAATGAACAAAAAAGATTTAGTAATAAAAGCCTTATTTGTAATACAGAATTTCTCATCACATTCCTAGAAGAAAAATGGTTAATTATGTTTTATTTTTTTGGACTGGTATTTTCTTTCTTGGAAAATTTACATTGTGATTTTCTTTGGTATCTATGTGGATGGAATCGTCATCATCTACTAATACAACAATAAGTTCAAATATAGAAAGTATGGTTTACTACTGGGGTAAAAGGCCCTCTAAGGACTTCATAGAGTGATTATAATTCTACTTGGAGATTCTTCAGATGCCATAACTATCTAGTGAGAATTTATCTATTATTTGATTAAAAAATTGTGTTTAAAGTTTACATAATGAAATAAAATATTTTAGGTAGGGAGATGCAAAATTTTCAAATGGTACAATGGCAAATTTATCGAGAGATCCATTGAAATGATTCAAAAACTAAAGAAAGGGGTTAAAACAAGCATAATGAAGGAGTCTAAAAAACAAATAAAGCTCATGAAGGAGGACATAAATTTATTGAGAAAAGAGAAAAAGAAAAGAAATTTTTTTAATGAACATTGTAATAGGATTCTTTGTAGTTTTGGTATTTGTTATTTCAAACTATATTAAAGGAAAATTGTATTGAAGCTCATTTATATATGAATTATGTAATGTACAACTATATTATATAAGAATTATTTATATATGAACTATGTATTGGTACTTAATTATTTTTCAACTTTTCTTGTCTACGAAGCAATGGTTAATTAAGCAAAATAAACATTTGCATATAAAATCAATACACATTGAAGAGTTTAGTCCATATAAATTGAAGGTAAAGTATAAACATGACATTGATTTGATTTATGTAAATTCTGCAATTCATATTGGTCAAGCGAAGAAAGATATGTGAAATATGAACAATTTGTCTATACAAAACAAACATTATTAATGTTATCACTATGTCAATAAAACATACATCTAAAAGCCAATGAGACAACTATCAAAAAGTCAGAGGCATTATTAATCAATAATGTTTCCCTCATTTATAATTTACTGCAAAACTTATTCTTTTGATAATTATGTTAATGACATTCTCCTTTTAATATCTTGAGCTTGTAACTTTTTTGAAGTAATATTATAGTGTCCTATGAATTGTAGACCCCTTGGTTTAAATGATTACTAGAATGTGGGTGGAGTAACATCTCAAAAAAAAAATTTTTACTGGCATATTTAGAGGTATCAATATAGCAATTCGAAGATAAAATATTAGAAATACATTTGTTAATTATTTTAGCTAAGATAAATTGATTAAAAAAAATGCATTCCTTACAATATCACTTTATTGACTCGAACTAGCATTATCATAAACTTTGTTTACGCCGATTAACTATTTTTATGCTGAAAATAATTTTTTTGGTCATTAAAGCCTGAAATAATCGATTAAAAAAAAGAAAAGTTATATATCTATGAAGATGCCTCTGTGATAACTTGATTAAGGCAATGATAAAAATCAGTTATTGCAAGTTTTATAAACTGTATTCATATGATTAAAGTAAGGTGTACACACTTATGAAAAAGACTCAACAGGCGTTTAAGCCATCCTTGTTGCATTTGCTAGAATTATGACCAAAATTTTCACATTTCTAAAATCTCTGCACTTGTTCTTTCTAGGTCAATTTGCTTGGATTTGTAATTTTTTTTGACTCATTTTGCTACCTCCTTCTTGCAATTTTCTATCTACTAGGCATAACTCTTTTAGTTGGAGGATGTATCACCTCTGCATTAGTTGAAGTCCATAATATTTCACATCTAACAATTTATAATATATGTTCATATAAATTTATGAACCGACCCTTCCTATAATATGAATCTACGAATGTGTTACCATTATTCTAATTGTCTCAACATGCTAATCACTAGTATGTCCCTAACCAGAAGAGTCTATCTATTAAAAGTTTCATTCATATAGTTGTCAACTATCAAGCATTTGAATTCAAAGGCTAAAGCACATCTAGGCCTTATTTTGTCAAGCATCTTTAGTTGCTAGTTGAAATCTTCAACATAGGTAGACTATGTATAATTCTAGAACTATCTTAAGAGATCCTTTCTTTTCCAATTTCTATACTAATTATGATGTATGTGTATGGCATACATTTGGTAAGCTACATTTCACAAAGTCTTCTCTATAGCCTTGAACAATACCTAAACCAAATTAAATATACATTGTGCATATTAGAAATGACTGTAAGTACTTTACCATCATCCAATTCCAAATTAAATGCTAACAAATTTATGAACCAAGTCCACGAACTTTTGTTTTCTACCTCCACTATTGCCTAGGCCAATGAACATATTCCTCTATCACTATTCTTACCTACTATACTCAACAATTAGCCTTGAAACTTCATCTTTAGGAAACAATCATCAATCTCAAAATTTGGTCTTAAATGCTTCCATCCTCTTTTCTTGGCATAAAATAAATGTATAATCTTTTGAACTACGATAAAATATAAAGAAGTGTTAATATAATGTATAACATATGAAAATGAAATATATACAAGTTAGTGAAAATTTTGATTTATCAATATCTGTAGCAATGAACTCTCCTGATTCTTTGATAATTATAACTCCACCGTTGATCCACAATTGCTTATCTTCAACTTATACATAACCTTGTAACTTCACATATTCATTAACATAATTTGTTGCTCTCTCTTTCCTCAATCTCATCTTTGCTCTTCTACATATGCTTCAACAAACAAAAATATTGAGTTTTTCTTTACACTTTTGGACCATTTTCTTGGTTGAAATACTTGGCTTCTCAAGAATTCTATCTTTGAAGTGTCTTATTAAGAATTGGTCAGAAACTAATTTTGATTTATTTGTTGTGAAGCAATTGTGATCAGTTCTATAAGCTTTAACTTTGAAACATCTACCATTCTTATCATATCTAGCATACAAAAGCCATGGACGTCCATCAATACACCCAATTTTGATCTGATTACTCTCACAATTGTTTAACTATAAATTGTGTCTTGTTTATACTATATAATCAACAATAATATCTTTAAATTCTTTTACAATCTCAAACTTCATTCTTAATGTAAAATCCCGTTTCTATACTAAGGATTAGAACCCTAAAATACGATATATGTGAGATATTAATGAGATATTAGAAAAGTGCATTTCATGCTCAGGCATAATGTTAGCATACACACACATGAACTGGAATATTGCACACATTATAATGATTTGTTCATACACTCATTTGACATCTTCTAGGTATAAATGATTGTTTTAATGTGATTATGATATGAAGAGAGAATATTTTGCCTTAAAAATTGAACTGGTGAATTAAATTATTTATTTAGAATTTTTAGTGATAATTGAGAATTTTCTAAAATTGTGGGTATTTTTGGACTAGGAAAGATGCCAAGTGGCAAGAAAATTGATAAATGGCAGCAGAAGAAATGTCATGATAGTAGAAATTATTGATAAGTGACATTAAGATTTAATAACAAGTGTCATTGAAAATTGGGAGACAATTGGATTAAAAATTGAAGACAAATTGACTAAGCAATTAAGTGTTATTTAGCATAAATCATTTCAGTGGAAGATGTCATGACAAGTGTCATGACACCCACCAAGTATTTTAAAACCACATTATTGTCCAATTGAAAGACAATTTCATGTCTTTCATTCCTACCAAAAACACTCTTATCTCCTTCATTCTTCCCTTCATCTACGAAACTCTTACCACCCTCATCATATTGATTTTTTGTCCAACTCTTTCAATTTATTTCTTCAAGATTCGTTGTCTTCTCCATCTTGTTACTAAAAGACCTAACCCTTCTACTTTGAATGATGTAGAGAATCCCATAATAGTAGAGAATCCCTTAATCAAGGGATTATCCTTATAGATTATCCTTAGCTGTAATATCTAGCTATATTAGGAATATTTCCAAATAAGGAGTTTTCCTCATTAAGAAGACTCCCATAACTATGTACCCTAGCTCTATATAAGAATAACAGCAGCTGTACGATTATTATCTGAATAAAACAGAGGAGATTTTACATGGTATCAGAGCCACACGCTCTTCCATGAATTACAAGGCTACAATGGTGGGATCTCGATCTTCATCCCTCGAGACCACCAGCAACTCTACCCCTTACTCTGGATCAGTAAATCAACCTGATTCAGTTAGCTTGCAATCATAAAACTCCCTACATATTTCAATCCAGAAGCTGAATGGAAGAAATTACCTAGAATGGTCCCAATCAGCCCGTCTAGTAATCACTAGAAAAGGGAAAATAGGATACATAACAGGAGCAGTCCAAACTCCAAGACTAGAAGACCCCAATTTCAACCAGTGGAGCTTGGAGAATGCCACGGTTACAGCCTAGCTTATCAACTCCATGGAACCAAGGGTTGGAAGGCCCTTTATTTTTCTCCCAACAGCCAAAGATGTATGGGAAGCAGTCAAAGAAACATATTCAGACCTAGAAAACTATGC
>JANVCQ010000001.1:25126282-25175485 GCA_025531925.1 Erythroxylum plowmanianum
GAAGAACAAATTAGCAAGTTGGGCATGATAGACATCTTTGCACCAACTTGAGGGGGAGTGTAGAGAATCCCATAATAGTAGAGAATCCCTTAATCAAGAGATTATCCTTAGCTGTAATATCTAGCTATATTAGGGATATTTCCAAATAAAGAGTTTTCCTCATTAGGAAGACTCCCATAACTATGTACCCTAGCTCTATATAAGAATAACAGCAGCTGTATAATTATTATCTGAATAAAACAGAGGAGATTTTACAAATGATGATGATGATCATATATGTTGGAGAAGCTAAGGTTAAGTGTGATTTGAAGACATTGAAGCTAAACAAGTATAAGCATTAACTTTTCTTGATTTGTTGAATGAAGCATATTTGATAATAGTTAGAGGTTAAATGGACATAAAATGGTATTTTATGTATGCTGGAATGTGGGTAAAGAAATGAATACATTGATTTCTTGCTTTTACGTGTATGTTGAGTAATGATTCATAAAGTGATTTAGAGTTGATTTAAAGTTAGAATGAATCCTATAAAATAAGGTAGAATGAAGTGCAGAAAAATTGATTTGTGAATGGACATTTCATGTTCTGTTTTTGGTGTATAAAAATGTGGATCATTAGTTGTTTTAGAAATAGATTGGATTGAGTATTGAAGTTAAAGAAAAAAGTGTAGTGTCTTGAAAAAAGAATAACTAGGATAAAAGTTTAGAGATAAAATGGTAACGATGATGAAGAGTGCTGGAAAATGTGCAGATGCAGTATTTTCACTAAACATACATCTACATTTTAGCCATATCTTGATATGTAGACATCCAAAGGGGATGAATGTAAGTTTAAATTAAAATAAAGACATATGGATACAAATTTCATGAAGTAGTCAATTTTGAATTTTGTTTCTAAGAGTTTCAAAATTTGACTTGAAGTTGAGTTTTTGTATTTTATCGTGGTTTGGGAACATTGTGTAGTATTTTAGGTATAACTTGTAGAATAATAAACCAAATTGCATGAAATTAGTGTCATTAGAAACTTAAGACATACATAAACAATTGTTTAGAAGAATGTTTTGCCTAAATCCTTCATTTTCATGTCAAAATGACCATGAAAAATTGACTCAAATGTCTGTTTTAAGAAGAGCTAGAAGGAAGCTTGAATAAAAGGCAGTACATGATCATGCACAAGCACAATCATGACAAAATAGGCTATTAAGGGATTGCACGATGGTGCACACTTGTGACAATGGAGGATCAATTGGAAGTGCACGATCATGCACACTGAAGGTATACTGCTGTTTGACAACTTTGAACACCCTTCACTCTTTTGACCATAACTTCTCCTGTAGACCTCCGATTGACTTGAAATTTGGACTACAAACTCCTCACACATTGCTCTTCCTCTACACCAAATTTTATTATCATTTGAGTTCATTAAGAATGGATTGTTGTTTAGTAAATATTCAAGTTTGGAATTTTGGAGATGTTATATAAATGAATGTGAGTTTGGATTTTGTATGAACATATAATGTTAGAGTAACATTGGTAAATGATTGATTGATATATTACAATTTATTGAGGTGTTAACCTAAGTTCAAATTAGACATATATGAGTTTTGAAGTATGAACGATCATAAGATGTGAATTAAGGAAATATACCTAGAATAGTCATTGAGCATGCATTATGCATAACATATATACATATGTATGTGATTGAGTGTTCATAAGATTGTGCAATTAATAATGTGTGTAAATGTGTATTGCATAATGATGATACAGGATAGAATGTCCGCATCTAGACGTTTCTAGATCATGGAAGTTAATGTTAATCTTGAGTGTACTTTGAGTCGACCTAGATGGTCTCATTTTATTGTTTGTTCTGTTTTAAATTTCTGCATTTAATTACTATTAATATGATTGATATACAATGTGAATGTGTTGATTTCGGACTTTGAAAGTCCGAGGCATTTGATGTATGAACTATATATATTGTGTAACATCCCATTACTTGTTGGAAAGTTAAAATAGTAAATATGAGGGATTGATGAGAGTTTAGAAAGGCATTTCCGTGCTCATGCATAATATGGCGTACACATACGTATGAATAGTAAAATTGTTACACATGGAAATAATTGTACATGCATTCATGAATAATTCCGGGTATAATTGACTGAATAATGTGATTTAAAATGTGAGTTATGACTTATTGGTGGTAAAAATTTATTTGGAGACTATTAGTATTGTTTTGGAATTTTTGATAAATTTTGGAAAAATATTGATTTTTGGACCAATTTTAGAGTGACATGTGGTAAAAATATCAAGTGACAAATGATTTATATTTGTGGTGATAAATGGCACACGTGTTAGTAGGTTGTGGTTAGGAAGGGGCTACTTAACTTTTGATCATTTGACATATTTTTTGCTTGGTTTTGTTCATCACCGAATAGCAAGTGATTGTGCTTTTGTGTTGTTGAGTTACTCTCTTTGCTAGAATTTAAGAACTGAATCAGGTAAATAGTTTTGATGATGGTTATTTTCCGGTGTAATATATGTGTGTGTGTGTGTGTGTATATATATATATACACATACATATATATACATATATACATGCATGCATGGGTTTGAGGATTGAGGTTTCGGCGATGGATAAATTAGATGGTTGATTTGAGAATTAGAAATTGTTTATCACGTTGTTGAATGAATTCTGGACTGAGAAATATGGAAATTTACGTAAGTTGATGAAGAAATATGTGTTCTATCATTGTTTGGAAGATCACGTATATGGTTGTGATGCATTGTTCATGCTTGAGAATTTTTAAAGTATTAACAGAGGCGATTTTTTTATGAGTTTGAATTTAAGGAAACAAGCTTGAGAGATGCGGTGTTCGGGGAACTATGTGGTTACTGTAAAAGTTATATTGAAATGAGTTTTTGCTGATAATGAATAAGTCAGAAAAATTGAAAAGTGCTGGAATTTGAGTTTAACCTAAAATACTATGTTTTTAGTGTTAGTATACTTTGGTTTGTTGTGAATCAGTAGAAATGAATTATGATTGAATCTTGGAGTTTTGATTGGTGAGTGTTGATGAGCTAAAGATGAGTTAGAATGGTTCCAAGTGATTAATTGAATTGATTAAGTGAAAAAATTAACATTCGAAAAAAATGACAGTAGAGAGAGGATGAAAATGGATATCTGAATTTTTGATGATTTTGAGGATTTTGACTAAACTTGTATATTTTGGAGTATTATGAATTTATGGTGAATGAGTTTAGTGAAGTGAAGTAGATTAAAAATTGAAGTGTTGGTTTTTGAAAAAAAATGGAAGTCTGGAAATTTTTTTGAGAATGCATAGTGAGAGTTGAATTTTTGATCTGAATTTTTCTATATTGATCTAGGCATATTTTGACAAAATTATCTTAATAAAAATTGTATATATTTCTTTTAGCTTTCCATTTATATAAAATTTGTAAAATTTGGAACTCTGGGTCAAAAGTTATGGAGTTTAGAAGTTGGGATATCGGTGAAGAAGAAGAAGTGGAAAAGCACTGTCGTGTTTAAGACTTCAGGCCAAAAGCACGAAGGTGACTTTGAGGGTTAGACAAAAATCACCGTCATGCAAAAGTATGACGGTGACTTTGGAGGTGAATAGAAATTTGCACCGTCGTGCAAATGCACGATCGTGCATTTGGGATTTTGTCTTTTACTAAATAATCTTGCTTCTTTTGATCATAACTTCTTCATCCAACCTCCAAATAACTTGATTCTTGAACCATTAGATTTGCAATATATTTTTATAGCTCTTCATAAAATTTTGTAGTATTCTGAACTGAATTAAGAAAGATTGATCGAATCAAAGTAAGGGTATCGGTTGGAAGTGTATGAACTGGTGTTGTTTTACTGAACACTCCTCAGTATTTTGATTATATCTGGATCTATAGGATTCCAAATCAGATTATTTTTAACTTGGAGTAACCTAGAGATATAGACCTACAAATTTTCTCAAGAAATCAAATTTTGATTCATTCTCTAAGATATTGAATTTTTGGATGGAAGTTGTGCATAGTATATTATTTTTGAATGTGAACAACTCGATAATGTTTAAGGCATATCTTCCAAATTACTAAACCAAATTGAGTAATTTTGGTGTCAATGGAAAGATAAGACATAGAGAAACACTTTTTGAGAAGAGATTATAACCAAATTACATCAGTTTCACTTTCTAATTGAATATGAACAGTAGACCTGAAATTGTGACTTGGAAGAAAATCTGAAGTGGTCAGTGAAGTTGTGTAATTAGTTCCACATTGCTTTTGATTGGTCAAATTTTAAGTATACATGGTATTAATGAGGGCTTTAATAGTTAAATGATTTGTTCTTAAGGATCTCGATAAAGTACTTCGGAATTGTCATTGAACATGCATTGTACATATTTCATTTCATTCATGTGCATTATTAAACACTTATGATTGTGAAAAAATGTGATATTTGTGAATGTGTTTTGTATGTTATGGAGGAGCACTTTGGACGCTAGTCAGACATTGCTGGTCCATCTAGGTAATAAAATTTTGAAGCGTACTGTGAGTTAACTTATATGATTTCCTAGGATTTATTTGATTTGATTTGATTTGTTTAAACTTCCAATATTATTGAACTACTTATGATTTGTTTTTGAATTCCAGAGTTAAAGTCCGAGGAGTTTAATAGTTGGGCATATAGTGGAAGTGTTCTGATTTGACGTGAAATCTTATATGATATGTGAATTCTCAATGAAAGTTGAATGTCGGACTTAGATCCGATGATTATGAGTTTCTGATTAAATATCATATATGATTGTCTGATATGGCAAAATCAGTGTTTGATGCATTTCATAAAATGCGTGCTCAGATAAAGTCATTATGACTTAAGTAGCCAGTTTGAAGCACTTCTATGTGGAGTTTTGCTCTGTGATTTCTGATTCTGCACGTAGAGCTATATTCCGTGATTCTGTTTTGACTGAGCCTTATAGGCCAGTATTTATATAAGTATGTGATAGGCACTCAGTCACAACAATAATAACAAATGTGAGTCTCATGTATATAATATTATAAGACTGAATTTCTTTGAATGATTTGCAAAGTTAAAATGAGTGATAAATTGATATAAGCTGTTTGCTATATTGAACTGTGTGATTATATAATATCCCATGTTATGTGAAATATCAAGAATATAAATATAATCTGAATGAATATCTGTGAAATATGTGATATGTGTATGTGATCCGGTGAAATTATCAATGATGGTTCACTCAACTGAGTTCGCAAAACTCATCAAAATTGCAACGTGGTTTTTTATATTTTCTAAAGGTCTCCAAAAAGGCTTTGAGTAAGAGATTCAAGTTGAGATCAATTTACACCTGCATATGTAGTTCAATATGTTGTGTTGATAAGTGTAGTCTTAAATGTTGTTCAATGTATATGAAAATGGTTTTTGAAATGTAAGGACATTATGTCTAGAGTGATTGGTATTTGTAATAGGCCCCACGTGATTAGTAAATCTCTGATGAGTTGTATACTAGTTGTTACGTATAATTGAAAATGTTTATGAATGAAAATGGGCCCAATTTGGTTATGAATTTCTGTACATTATGTTTGTGATTTTAAAAAAAATTATACCAATTTTTGACTGGTTAAGATTGAGTGATCTTGCAGGGCACAGACTTGGATATCACCCATCGATGTTGAGCTCGAGTCTTGTGGGAGTGGGGTGCTACATATTGGAAGTGCTCCTTGTATGTGAATCTAACTGAAATAAGTGTACTTAAAATTTTTGTTGAATGTCGGACCAAGGTCCGATGATAAATGTGCTTTGAATGTGAAATTGAAATCTGATGACTGTTGAAAATATGTAAATGTGATGCATTTCATTACATGAATGCATAAAAGATAAAGACAGTTGTGATCGGAGTCGCTAGTAAAAAGAGCTTAAAACTTAGAATGTGAAAAGAGCCTTTGGCTCAGTTGTTATTGTACCCGGTATTCACTAAGAGATATAGAACATTATCTGATATAGCTCAGTATCTACAAAGGATATAAGCTAGTAAAAAGACACTCGATCACAACAAAGTACTAAATGAAAGTGAGTCTCATGTGCATTTCATTGATAATTGATATGTACGTTTTAAATGATCAAGATGATCTGTTTGACTGCTCTGAATGTGATATGTGAAGTAAGTGATATGTGATGCTACATGATAAATGAAATGTATATGACTCAACGTGTTAAATTGATAAAGTAATGTGAATTATTTGATAATATGAATTGATGTGTTATGTGATTGAGTGAGTCATCAAGGATGGTCCACTCACTTAATTTGCAAAACTCACCTCAATATTGCAACATTATTTTTCAGACTTGGAGCAGATCTCCAATTAGACAAATTGGAGTCTAGTTACTGCATTCGAGTAAAAGATAGAGGTCGAGATCAGTTTGCGTCAGCATATGTATTTTCATGATTTTGTATCAAATTATGTATTCCGCAATTATTATATCTTATGTAATTGAATAATTCTGTTTGTAATAACTTTCCAAATTAGAAATATTTGTAAATGAGATTGAGCAATGAGTGTAATAACACTCGTGAATGAAAATATTTATGAATAAAGTGCATCCGATTTGTTTATTGATTTTTCACGTATGCTGTGTTGTTTTGAAAAAAAATTGTTATGAGTTTGACTGATTGACTGCTCTAACATGTTACCCTCTTAGAGTATGTTCTCAAATACCATCGATATGTTCGGGGATATGTCCTATGAGAGTGAGGTGCTACACCTAATCTCCACTCATATGGCACATCTATAGGATTATGCTAACACTTGAATTAGGTCTATGCAAAGCTTCACCTATCTCCTCTGTTCTAGGATATTCATCATTACTAGTAAAACCACCATAATCAATTAATTAAATTTCAACTAGTCCATGGCCATCTGGAATGGCTACATGAATGATTGAACATGTGCACTCTATTCCCCCAGATTTTCACGCATCCATATGTCTACCTTATTCCCCCACATTTTCACTCACATGTGCACCTTATTCCTCCACATTTTCATCCACATTTCTACCATGTTCCTCCATATTTTCATTCACATGCAAACCATGTTCCTTTACATTTTCATCCTTACATTCACCTAGTTCCTCTATATCTACACCTTGTTCATCCATATTTTCATAGTCTTCTCCTCTAGTTATATGTAATATGTCATGAGCATGCAAAGGTGTGTCTAAATGATGAGTAACATATACATCAACACTCCTATAAATTTGCATAAGGTTTGTTGGCCTAATACAACCCTGGTTTGACTTAATAAATCTCAATGACTCTTTGAAGTTAAGATTAGGTACTTTATAATGTGGCTTATCAATTTTTTGGTACCCTAATTATGTTCCCATCTCAAAGTTTATTACTAATATAATCAACGTTAGCATTCTCAAATGTGGCAAAATCCCCATCAAAATAATTGAATTCAGGTTCTAAAATGAAATTTCCACTGTAGAAAAATCTTACACCTCCATATTAAGCGAATAAAACATTTATAGCAACCATTAGACAATAACCCAAGCACAAATTGATCATAAGAAAATGAGCTCTTCCGATCAATCATGGAGAGAAAGACATAAAGCTTAAGAACAATCAACAACCAACTACAATATCTAAAGCTTAATTTATAAAATACAATATTTCATCACTCAAAAACTGTCTAAAGATACGAACACTATATTAGCATCACTAACATCACTAGAAAAAGATCCAATTCAAAAAAACTTTGTAACACACAAAAAGAAATTAACCAATAACTTGAAAATTTTACTATTGGCATCATTGGAAAAATAACCATTTAATAAAAATTCTAATGATAGTAAACAATTTCACTTCCACACATTTTACTAAGTCAACATAACACTTGGTAGTTTAAATAGCTAGAGAAATAAAATCTACAAAAGCCATTCATAACACCATCATATAAAATTAGGTTCTTTTAGAAGACTGATTAGGTTAAATCAAATGGAAAGTTATATTTGCACAATGCATCTCATTTGATATGGATTTGACAAAGATAAATCTATGTGTGTCAAGTGGACTTATGCATGTCAATTGTCTTTGGAGTTTTATTGCTTAGACAAATGTTATAAGGAGCCACTTCAGAAAAATTTTGACATAAATATCTACATTTTGATTTCTAAATAGACAATTTGTTAAACAAGAGAGCATGAAACATCGTTTTGAATAAAATAATATCATTTTTAAATTTTAAATTAAAAAAGATCAAATTTAGTCCAAACATAATCAAAAATTTGAACAATCTAAGTACGATAGAGCTCGAGTTTAATCACAAGTTTCAGACCCGTTTGTGCCCGGCCCAGCCTAATGCCAATCCTTGAATAATGCCTAATGCCAATCCTTGAAATTATTCAAGGGAATCAAATCAAGCACCTTACAGAAACAGAGCAAGACTTTATAGGATAAGAGAGAGAAGCCTATAATAAAAAAGAAAAATACCAACCCAACCTGAGTCAATATAGAAGACCCTTTACCAGCCCAGGCAACGTCAATAACGACTGAAAATATTTGATGCAGAATAGGAAAAGTTTTGGTTTTCTTCTGTAATTCAATTTATTATTTATTTACTTAGTATCAATGTCCAAGGACTGCACAACTCGCTTTTTTTTGTACTTTGAATGGGGAAAATTTTCTGTTGTGTATATTTTTGAAGTAAAAATATAACAATTTGATTGGGCTTGGATTAGTTCTACAACCCAAAATAGAGAATTTGAGTCTAAATAATCTGCAATTGTAAATTATTTATTAACTGTATCACTTAAGTTGATTATCCAGAAAAATGAAAAAAAAAAGGAAATAAAATAAAATAAAAACAGCTACGCTAAAAAATTAAATGTCACGTATTGTTCTTTTATGATTAAAAGGTTTTAGGTTTTAGTCATACAAACAGTCTATTTGTAAAAGAATATATAAAGAAAAGGTTGCAACATTAATGATCCTCTCTCGGTTTTTCAGTTTTCATAAAGTCGGAAAGCCTTGTGCAATGAGATGTTTTGTGTTTTTTTTGTGTGTTTATGGATGTGAAATAGCATCCACTAATTCATCAAAGTATTGAAGGTATGCAAAATGAGACTAAAAACTTACATTAAAAGGACCTGACTAAATAGAAAGATTTTAATTTAGTATAATAAAAAAGACAAGTTAAAATTTCAATTTTAAAAAGAAAAATACTTCTCAATGGAAAATTGTATGTCAAACTAAGCATGGTTGCTTGCAACTACACATAGGCACAATTTAGCCTAACTAATATTAGTTCATGGTAATTCCAAGAACTTCAACATTATGGTTAGTTACAATCATGAAGCATAATTTAAATCCTTTTTCACTAAATTATGAATCCCTATCCACGATTCAACCTGAAGGATTCAAAAGATAGTAATCCAGCAGTTCTATATTCTCAGTTGTTTGAATGCCCTGGGGAATGAAGCTCACTTGCTGGACAAGAGCTGGCTGAGTTTGCAAAAGCTACTATATATCCATGTACCAGGAACTTGCATGCCAGAGCAGAAAATCCAATCTGAAGTTGAGGAACACCAAGTTATATAACCTTCTCTTCCATTATAGACGTTACCTTGTCAATGTAATGTATGATCTACTTAGCAAAGTTGGGTAATTAAATTAATTCATCAGACCAGTTTCTTGGCCTATAACTCAGTCGAAATAAATAGGTACACTGTCTATTTCTTGCCTCTTGGCTATCTTTTTACATTATTGAATTTGGTTACGCGCATGAGACAAGAACACTCTCCAGGTATTAGCACAAATAATACAATAATCCAAACATCTTGTACAGTTAGCCCTACTTAGATCATCTATAATATTTTTCTATTATTACCTTAAGTATACATTTCCTTATCTTGTGAATACTTATCCTTATAGGGTTTCTACATAAACATCATATCAGTGTCTCTGAAAAGTAGATCCGAAAGTAATGAAACATTTCCTTTAATATTTTGTCTCTTTTTTCTTTGTTCTATTTGCAGAAACCTCAGTCGAACACAAATCACCAGACTATTGTTGTCCCTGCTTTGGATAGACAAGGACACCTTCTGAGATTCACGAGTTAGGTGATGATTGACCCTTCTCATGTAGGATGACAGGCCAGTTCCACTTCTGGTCCAGCATGATTTAATGTCGGCAGGTTGAATTTGAATTGTTTTAAAATTATATTAATTAAATAAAATAATTTTGTTTTCATTTATAAGTTTAAGAAACTTAAATCAAATTACAAAATTTGTTTTAACAAAAATGAAATTTAGGTTAGGCTTTAAGTAATCTTCTAAATTCGCACTTAATTTAAAAAGTTTCATTAACTAAGAATTAACTAGTTAATTTTGAATAGAGTTGGTCTTTACTTACCATCTCTATTCTCAAGGGTTTTAATTTTATGGGCATCTGTTGTTTAGTCCTTGAGAGAAAAGAGTGTATGCACAAGTAATTAACTCCTTCCGTCTTTCAATCATAGAATCAAAAGTTAGCAAAGTAGCATTTCTTGCGGCTTGTCACATTCTACCCACTCTTGGCAAAGCAAATCAAAACATTACCACCTGCAAATTGCTATTCCCTCCAAGAAAAAGGAGACCTCTTCTGTGGACTCTTTCGGCTCTAATGGCTGCTTTATCTCCATTAACAACTAAAGATGTTGATTATAATAGGATATTATATTTGAGTGGACTTTTGGTTAGCTTAGCTTTAATGCTGTTGCTTAATTATATATAACAGGGTGTTGGTTATTGGGAAGGAAAGTGAGTCCAAGGTCTTGGGTTCGAGTCTCGGTAGCGACAGCGTGGAAGCTCATCCAATGTGGAGACTCCTTGTGCTCACCGAGCACTGGGCCGCCTTTCCGAGAAATTGGCTCGGATCAAACCGTGATTTACCTCCCTTACACAATGTCGGGCCGGAGTGTGGGGGCGCCTAGGGTGGGCATTCCACCTTTTGAGTCCATGGTTGTTGCTGTTTAGACGTATTAATTAAAGGTTTTACGGGAAAGAGAACATATATATGTGACGAAAGTTGCTTAGATATAATATTCATATTTCAGATCAAAGCAATGGAAATGGTGCCCTCATTATGCCCGAGCAAAGACAACTCCTCTTTTCTCCTTCTTTTGTCCTAAGCACAAGCCTACGAAAGCTCCCTAATTTTGCTACTTCTTCAAAACCTCTTTTTCTAAGTAAGTGATTAGATGATATTAATGCTAGTTTGTCTGCATTAAATACATATAAAGGCAAACTATTTTATTACCATTACGAGTTTTCTTCTAAAACTTTAGGAAATATTTATGAAATTTTTTAATTGAATTTCAAATCTATCGTCTTTGATAATTCCTTCCTCCTAAAGAATCTGATTAATGAAGAGCCTTATTGTTGGATATGGCATTAATTGGTAGTTGCTATTTAAAATTTATGTTCGTTGGCCAACTAACTAGCTAATGTAATTATATGATAATTAAATGGCGAACGCATCCAAATATATGTCGAAGAAAAGGACATCAAATGATATCTTTCGTTAAATAGGTAAATTGCAAGAATCTAAGAATTGAAATAATTTAAAGAATCAAATAAAAAAGAAAACAGTCTATTATAAAACGACTATATTAAGAATCAGGCATCGCATGCTCATTAATTCATTTCAATACTTAGGGCTTGATCGTTTAATCATTTCAATATGCATATATAATACATAGACAGCATAGAGGACTTCCAGCAGCCAAAAACTATTTGTGTGTTCTTTATTTTCCTTTACCCATTTAGTTATGGAGTTCACAGCTCTTTTATGCTGGATAATATGCAGACAAAAGTTTTAGTTCCTCTGGATGGCATATTGATTCTATAAATGTCATTTGTTACAAAGCAATATTCAAATAGAAATTGAAGATCTTGGATTACGTTATTTAAGAAGACGAAATCTTTTAACTTTATGCCATTCACCATGTAGAAGAGTTCTTACACCTTACAGAAGTCCATTTAGATCAACAATATGTTATTAATTTTATTTTAGAAATTACACATACGTAAATATTTTTAAATTAAAAAATCTAAAATAGATAATTTGTAAATATAATAATGTTTTAAATGTATAAATTGGTTTTAAAAGTTTTGTTACATCCAATAAAATTATTAACCAGTGGAGCCCAACGATTTCACGTGGAACGGTCCGAACTGTAAAATTTCAACCACCCACCACATGGGGCCTCCTCGATGTTTGGGCCTCGTGAAGTGCACGTGTTCACGTGGTAGGCTTACTACGAAGCACTTTGCTGCATAAACATTTCATTTTTAGGAGGAAACGTTTATAAAAGTTTGTTGCAGTTTAATTACATCGTCAGACTGAGTCACGTGGATAAATCTCACAGATGGCTCACTTCACGTGCTGCACCCGTGAGGAATTAACTCCCCGACCAAGAACTGATCGGGCTATGAAATGGCCTCATGATTCATGAGCTTCTTCCCATTATGTTTCTTTCCACTATAACGTGATTGAAATTAGTTGTTTTCATTAGGTGGCATCAATTATTTGTTTGGCATTTCATTTTATATTTGACATGTCGTTTTTACTCCTCCGTTTTTTTTTTTTGGATAAGAACGGGACCTAAGCTCAATAAAGCTCAATAAAACACTACTGATAAGCTGCACAGGGTAAGGAGACTCTTACTGCGTCTGTAAACAGTAAAAGAGAAATTCCTTCAACAATTTCGTAAAACCGGTGAATTCTTAATGGCAGTTGATAGCCATAATTTGCTAGTCAATCCATACAACGGTTCCCTTTTCGATAGACATGATGTACCTTCATCTCCCAGTTCCCGGAAAGCAATCCTTTAATAACTGGCACCAAATTATTAACCACCCGTCACTTGAAAATTTTTCAAGATCCAGCTCTTAGTTTATGTCATATGTTTTTTAAATATCTTAAATTTGAAACCATTGTAAATCAAGCTAGTAATAGCATGCATTTCGTACAAATATTAACATACCAAATCCCTGCATATAAACATCATATATAATTGTATAAATATATATATGAAATAAGCAGCGGAAGTTTAACCAAAATCATAAAAATACTTCCAGTCATTGCCTCTTCACCGAAGAGCTGAACGTGTCTATGTAATTTGGAGCTTCTATCCTCTTCTTTAGCCAAGAGATGGTGTCAACAGATGATGCTTCGGTGAAAATAGGAGACCAAACAATTGGATATAAATCCACTTAAAACTACTCAAAGTTTCGGCCACCATAAAGACGATGAGTTGGGTAGATGGGTAACAGAATATAATGGATAGGGTAAAGTTTTTAAATAGATCATACTAATAATTAGGAGGTACAACTTACTTTCTAACCATCTGCCAGTATTGTAGTATTGTAGTGATTGCAAGTGTGAATTTAAATGTGAATTATATTTGCTACGTAGAGGTGATCACATGATTGAGTGAAGACATGAATACGGTGTATAGAAAGTCAAACCCACTAGTGTAACCTTCCGAAACAAGACGAGGAACTGGGCAGCGAAAAAACTCTTTGTGATAAGCTAGACCCTATCCGTCCTTGTAAGCTCCACCAAAATTCGCATGTCTATGTCACACCTCTCCCTGTCGAAAACAGAAAAAGAAGAAGAATCCAAGAAATTAGCCCACACACGGGTGCATACCTGGTAATTTTACTGGATTGTCCGTCATTTCCAAGTCACGTCCAACACCAGCAATATGTACTCCGTAACGAAACAAAATCAACACCATAGTATACATTTAAAATCTCTTGGCATGTAGACAAAACACTGACCTCCAAACTAAGGGCAAATGTATATAACATGTGAATAAATTATGTAGAATTGAACTGAAAAATTATATGCAGTACAAAGATCCTACCAGAGTTTGAAGGGCGTTGTAATTTTATCTATGATATTATTGTTTTAATTATTTTTACCTTTTATTTATTCTATTAAATATATTTGATGTTTTAATACTAAAAGTAAAATTCTTAGAATAATTATTGTATAGTTGAAATTAAAATAAGATCATAATTATGATATTCAATTTGCATTTATATATTATTCTTAAATTGTTTCTAATTGTAATTTTATCAACCTGAGAAATTAATGAAATGATAAAACTAACATATGTTATGTCTATTCCTTATGAAGAAAACAATTAATATCATAACTAAAAATGTGAATATAATTGAATAAATATGTGTGTGTTTAAGATCACTGAATTACTTCATTTATAAAGATCTCAAACAAAATATTACTTATGTATCTGTGAATTTTCTCATCATAATGAATGTATAATTAATCCTTATATTTGAGATTTCTAAAGTATCTCATATGAAAATTATTATATTTTAATGTTATTTATGAACTATTATAATTAGGTTAACTCAATAATACTTGAATATAGTATAAACCATATAGAGATAGTTAAGTTAGTAAAATTCGTCACTTTAAAGTAAGTAGGAAGAATGTTCTAATTTTTTTAGTAGTAATGATTTAAGGATTTCTTTAGTCAAAGTAAATTGGGATTCTCTATATTTAATTAAGATATTAGATGACGAAATGATTAAATTATACATCATAACCATATATAGATAGGTTGAGTTAAATCACTTTCGCATTCTTAATATTTAAGTGGTCATGACATGCTTTTATATACCAATCTTGATTTATGATTATAATTTGTTTAATTTTAAAATTAAAGATAAATTAAAAGGAGGTTTAATTTATCTACTTCTAATTAAGAATCGGAATTATAATTTATAATCTAATGAGTCACACATGAAAGAGTAGTCAAAAAGAGAAAAAATCAATTTAAATAAAGTTATACTTAATTATAAAGTTTGAAAAATTTTAAGAATAAAATATGAGATATTTAATTTTATTATAATTTAATTTTAATAAGGAAGAAACTTAGCATCTTTTTCTATAGATTAAAGATGTTATTTGAATCTCAACGTTTCACAAAAAAGTCTAAGTAAGTCGCTATCATTATATTTGATACTACTTTGCATCATAACATTAATAAAATAGTACTCAAAGCAGCCTAATGTTACTAAAATAGTGCTTATTGTACCCCGAAAATGTTAACAAAGATAAAGTTATAGGCTTATTTAGACATATTGTGAAATGTTAAGATGGAACTCTTACCTTTAGAAAGTGTTTAAAGAAACTATTGTTAAGATCTTATTAGTGTTTGTTAGGTTTAAATTACTTAGTTATGACATAACATAGTTTAATTTTATGATTCATGTATTAAAAGTTTCAAAATACTCAACTTAGTAAGGAATTAGGGTCTTATGATCAGTATCATTTTAAAATTTAAGATGTAATATGATATCATAGATCACGGTAAGGACTAACTTAGACTTTTTAAGAAACATTAAAGGCCAATTCATACATTTTTTCTTTTTCTATAAATAGGAAAAATAAGAAAAAGACATATTGAAGCTACCACTTCTTTTTCTCTATTGTGTAGATATTGTTAAAGTCTAAACATGTAGACAAATTATAATTAACACGTCAAGAAGAATTTTGTAGGAATCTGAATTAGGTCAATTTATTCTCTTATTTAAAATTCATATGTTTAAGTTATTCAATTAATAAAATTTGATAAAAATTTGTAAAATTTTATTTTTCTATTGCGTCAGTGATTAGATCACGGTTAATTTCTCAACAATAATAGTAGTTCACAATTAAGGTACATCTTTACTCAATGATAGTATAATAACTTGGAAGAGTTCCAAACAACCATCCAATCTAACTCGAAGTCTGAACAGGCCCAAGACACAATGATCAAGTCTAGGTCTGATTGGGATTGAGTGAATTGATTATTTTCTTTTTTAATTTAAAATCTAGAAACAATATCATTTTACTCAAAATAACATTATTTTCCCTCAAAATTTTAGGCTTTGGGCTAGGTATCCTAAACCATAGCCTGAGTCTAGCTCAAAACTTAAAAATTAAAAATTAAAAAGTCTAAGCCAACCTAAAGCCTAATCAAATTGAGCTTGGTCAAGTCTAGGCTTAATTACCAAGCCTACATCTATTGTAGATTCTATGACTGAGGTAGAGTACATTTTAGTAAAGCGACAAAGAAAGTAATTTAGATTAAGAAATTCATTACCAAACTTGAAGTCGTTTATAGCATTGTTGAGCCATTAGTATTGTACTATGACAATAATAACGTTATTGGACAGGCAAAGGAACCAAGATCTTATTAATGGTTTAAGCATGTATTTAGAAAATTTTACTTGATCAAGAAAGTATTGGAGTAGAAAGATATAACATGAGAGTGAGTTTCCGCTAAAGAGAATCTCACAAATCCTCTCATTAAGTTGTTGTTTCAAAAGAGACATGATTGACACATGGATAGTTATAATATTAGATGCATAGACGATTGATTTTAGTGTAAATAAGAGATTGTTAATTTATGATCTTGCAACCAATTGGTCGATTGTATTGTTGTGTATGACATTATTATTTTAATTTTATTTGAATTAAAAAAGTCATTTTTTATCTTATTTGAATTTTGTTAATTACATTTAATATTTTAATACTGGAAGTAAAATTCTTAGAATAATTATTGTACAATTAAAATTATGGTAAGATTATAATTATGAAATTCAATTTATATTTAGGTATTATTTTTAACTTGTTTTTAGTTGTAATCTTATCAAGACAAGATAATGATAAAATGATAAAAGTAACATACATTATGTTACTTCTTATAAAAAATAACTAATCTTAGAAATTAAAGAGTGGATATACTTAAATAAATATGTGGGTACAGAAGAAAGTAATTGATCTACTGAATTAAAGTATGGATATATTTAAACAAAAATGTGGTGCTTATTATATAATAAGTTCAAAAAATGGTATAATTATAAGGATTTCAAATATAATATTACTTATGTGTTTGTAGATTTTCTTATTATGATGGTTGTATAATTAATTCTTAGATTTGAGATTACCAAAGTATCTCATGTGAAAATTACCATATTTTGATAGTATTTTTGACCTATTCTAATTAGGATAGCTTAGTCGTTAATACTTAGATATAATCTAAACCATATAGAGATAGTTGAGTAAATTAATAAAAGATTCATCATTTTAAAATAATTAGGGAGAATATTCTACAGTTCTTAATTAGTAGTAATTTAATGAATTCTTTTTGTAGGGTAAATAGAAATTTGAAAAGATATTGTCAAATATCAATTATAGATAACTTATTAATTAGCAAGAATGAACATGATTAAATTTAAAAGAGTAGACAATAATTTCATACTATGTGTTCAATAAGAATATTAGATGACGAAATAATTAAATTATACATCGTAACTATGAATGAATATATTGAGTATAACCACTTTGATATTCTTAATATTTGGGTAGTCATGACATGTTAAATGTTAATATTGATCTATGATTATAAATTGTTTAATTTAAGAATTAAAAATAAACTAAAAAGAGTTCTGATTTATTTATTATAACCATTGTCAATATGTTACGAATCTAATATGTCACACATAAAATAGCAGTTAAAAATTAATTTAAATTAAGTTGAGCCGAATTGTGAAATTTGAAAAACTTTATAAATCAAATATGAAATATTTGATTTTATTAAAATTAAATTATAAATATTCTTAGAGTTAAACTCTAATTATAATTAGGAAAGTTTAACTTTAATAGGTAAAACTCTAGTATATTCTTCTATAATTTGGGGAAAAAAACATAAGGAAGTTATCACTTCTACCTTTTTCTTCTCAATTATTGAGTTCTTTTTCTCTACTTTTTATAAATATCATTAGAAGATAATTGATAGTTTGAGAAGAATATTATAAGAATCTAAATTAGGTATGATTCATAATTTTCTTATTTGTAATTCTTAATTTTTAATTATTCAATTAACAAAATTTAATCGATAAATTATAAAAAATTTTGTTACTACACTGGTGAATAGATCATAGTTAATTTTCTAACAAAACTGACCCTCTTCAATTTAATCAGACAAGGGCCTTTTTGTCATGACTCATTCAAGTGATTATGCCTTTTGTTTCATTTAACTTGTAAAAGAAAAAGGGATGTCAAAGAGAGGGAAGATATGCTTTATGCAAGTGTGATCAACAAGGATAAAACATTATGCTTCACTCGTACTCGTACATAGAACAATGTCTCCCACTTCATCTACTTGGATTAAATTTTGAAAAGCATTGCTATTCAAGTGTACACTTGCCACTTTGTTAAAGGCTAAGAGTTATTCACTTTCTCATACAGTAGCTATTATTTTATGTTAAAGACCTAATTCGTATATTATTACTTACGTATTAAATAGGAAGGGGTCAATGTCAAGTGATAATCCTTTTAAGAAAGCATTAACCTTGCCTTGGACTTTAGGACTCATGGACTTTGCGAGTTCTTATAGTATGACTTAGGTGTTTTAATCTCTCTCTCTCTCTCTCTCATCAAATTTGGGAACCTTGCTTGTAACCCAGGTTGCCAGTTTTAGTCGTTTCTTGGAAGGGCCATCAAAACGAGGAGAAGGGACCCTTTCTTTGTGCGTTTATGATTGACATTTCGCCATAGTCTGAACTGAACGTTTTATTAGATTTTACTATGAAATTAACGCTCTAGGGTCAACTTGAGAAGAGCCGATTCAAAATCTATTGGCTTCTCCTGAAATTGAAGTCTTTATCATGACAGGCTTCTTCCACTTTTCACGAAAATTTAAGCATAAAAGACTCGTGGTGCTTTTATTTGTCATTTACTTCCTCTTGCCTTGTAGGTGATCCATAGCGAACTTTGATTTTGCAAGTGGATGACGATGGGCGGCAAACGAGAACACCTATATAATAAATAAATCAACTTTTGACCAATATTATCAACTTCGTTGTTGCAGATAAACGTTCATGAGAAGGTCAATCCAAAGGTGTGAAAATTGCTCCTAATTAGACCTCTATTTCGTAAGTATTGGCCGGGGAAAAAAAGAGCTGGAATTAAGAATAGAATATTTCCTAAAAGCTTCTTTTGTAAAGCAAAGAGCTTGGGATCACATATTAGAATATATCCTAAATAAAAGAAAGAGCTTTTTGATAAATTTTAATTTTACCTTTTAAGAAGGGGAAAATTAAGAAAAAATTCAAATTTTTATTTAATTTTATAATATTAGTTCAAATTTTAAAAAATAATTTAAAAATATTTTAGTTTTTAATTTTTCATAAATTAATTCGTCATTAGATTCCTTTGGTAATGTTGATGACATAATCACATTCTCTAATTCTTTTATCACGTAACTGACTTATACTACCATTGTCATCTGACAAATTAATGTTTAAAAATAAAAATAAAAGCAATAAAATTCGTACCAAAAATTAACTCAAATCTCTCTTTCAAATCTCCTCCATTCCGCTTCATCTTTCTTCCCCAATTCCTTACCGGCGGGCATCTTGTACTTGCAAACAGGCCGGAACCATTGTATCCCCTGCCACTTCTCTGTATAATTCATGTGAAACCTATATATGCTTACAGGGCACTTTCTTAGCGACCACACCAAATTTCCACTTCTATAATGCATTCATTATCTTTGCCATCGGTCTCTCCAATCTTCACACTTGACATGGCCTCTATTGATGCCTTTAAAGCTGGTGGCTCAGCATATTTTACAGCCAATTCTCCATGTAGAGAGCGAGCTCCTTCACTTAGAGTGGTTCTTTCTTGTGCGTCTTTAACTGAGTCCTGTGGGTTTTGGTTTTGATTCTCCCACGTGGCAGTGGTAGCTGTCTCGACTCTCGAGTGAGGTAATGACACCAACATAAGTGACACCCAATGTAAAGGGTAGAAAGAGGGGCAATTGTCTATGCGTCACAATACTTCCAAGAAGGAAAAAAGAATCAGCAAATTGAGATGTTTGATTAATTACAGAATCCATAAGAGCAGTGGAAATTTTGGGATAGAAGCAAAAAAGGAAGAGACTTTTGGATGTTATTCTCAGGAATCTCACATCGGACAAATATAAGAGCATTCAACAATTTATAATAATGTGCAAAACTTCCTCCTCTTGAGCTAGCTTTTGAGGATGAGTTAGGCACTTCTAACATGGTATCAGAGCCAAGTCAATTTGTCTCGATGGTTTGGAGCAGTGCTCGGTTATGTCCCTTTGTCTAATATGTTCATCAGATGTCCAGTCCTGCTCTGAACTGAGAGGGGTGTGTCAGGAATTCCACATCGGACAAGTATAAGAGCATTCAACAATTTATAATAATGTGCAAACCTCCTCCTCTTGAGCAAGCTTTTGGGGATGAGTTAGGCACTTTTAACAGTTACAAGCAAATTATATGAAATGTTTGGAGAAATTTGGGAGTTAGAAGGTGCTTTAGGTATTTTATTATTTTCATTTTTGAATATTAATTTGATACGTGATAATGATAGTACATGTGTCAAATATGTAATAAAAATTTAATCACGTCAACATTATTAATAAAAGATTTTAGCATTGAGTTATTTTGGAAAAAATAAAAACTGAAACATTTTATTTTTATTTTTATAGTTCAGGCCACTGTTATAAAATTAAGTAAAGCTCTTAATTTTGTTTTGTAATTTATCCTTTAAGAAATATATGTCAATAAATTAGATGACATGTTCCTTTAAAATATAAAATTCAATTTAAAAAATAAATTTAATTTTTTGAATATATATAAAGTTTAACTAAAATAAAATACACTTATTTAAATATAATCAAATTCATAATCTAAATCTTTCAAATTATATTGTAATCGAGTTATGCCCTTAAGGGCAAGCCATACTGATGTTATAATTAGGATCATATTTTCTGATTCCGTTAATCAATTATTACTCTATTTTATTAAATCATATCCATGCGTTTATGTTAAATCTACATAAATATGTAAGTCAGATTAAGTGACACAAAATTAAAATATCTTAATAAAAACAGAGTATAAAAACAGAGTGCTGCAACCTTTATAATCATAACATTTACTTATGTTTGAAAACGAATGGAAAGGTCTTAGGTTTCTAGGAAGCAATTTAATTATAAATGGGGAACTATTTCTTAAATTAATAAATCGAATCTGGTTGGTGTCTGGTTGGAAGTTTAGATTTGACAGAACCTCAACCTATGCTTTTATCATTAAGATTATTATTATTAAATATAGTATACCATCTACTAATGTGAGACACTTTTTAAAAAGTGCTTATTCAATTATCTTAATTGGATTTAGATCATTGTGAGTCATCTTTTTATAGAACTAGCATGGTCCCAAACATGTGGTTGGGTACCCAATACACACCAAAACATTAAATTAAACTTTTATCTTATTGAAACCTATGCTACTTGTTCAAAAGAATAGACATGTCCTTTGATTCCTGATAATCTATTATAGATGAATATATTTTAGGTTGTAGAAAGGTGAGTACCCATTGACATCTATTCTATATTGGAAGAATTCAGAAAATATTGATAGAATATAACCAAGGTGTTAAGGTTATCACTTCAATTGATTACTTAAACTTTCTCCATTAACCAACATTTAATACGAAACCTCGTTGCCCTTCTTCTGTAAGAAGACCATTATATGATTTGCAAATTGCACTAATTAAATATTAACTATGTTTAATTAAATTGATTATAAATTTGTTGTCTCGGAGAAAGTTAATTAAGAATGGAATTATAAAAATTCGATAATGTATGTATTTTGATGAAAAAATTCATGTGTTATTTTCAAGTATCGATTAAATAAATATTTTAATGTATATAATAATTTATTAATTAAATGAATTAATAAAACTCTAAATAACCGATAAGAAAAAGAAATGGCGTACTCCATGAAGCAGATAGAGTTATGACGAACATCTGAGGCAGTCAAGCGAAGTTGCCCACCAAAGGGAAAGGCGAGGGAGGGCCGTTCAGGGTGCGGAGGAGAAGGATAAGAGTGGGACCCACGCGCCGCTGCATTGTCGTCCACTTGCCCACCCTCTTGTTTGTTTAGGGCATCTATATATATGTATTTTCTTAAGAAATTAATTGTCCCTTTCTCCAACTAAACCAAGCCTGGTCAACTTCATGGTTAAACCCTAGTTAATTAACTTCACCTGCACCACTACCAAAAGTCCAAGTTAAACCATGGCAACGTCTATGAGCTAAGCTAACCCCACCCACACACTCACCTTTCATCTAGGGTTCATTTACACTACCTGCATCATCACATTCCACATTTTCCTTTTGTGTCGCGTGAGACCAACGTTCTGAGTCATTACAACTCTTAATAGAATATTTATACAGTTTTGGTTCATTAGCCGTATAAAAAACTTGCATTTTGGTTCATATACAACAACAAAAGTACTAAAAAATAAATGCCGCATTTTCTAACCAAAAGTAGCTCATGTAGTTTTAGAAAAGGAAACTTTATGGGGTGGTTAGAGAAGTTGCACTTGATAAATGATTTTGTAATATTTAAATGTCTGCATTATTTTAACTATAAGTTTTAAAGATCATATCAGCAATTATATTATAATTCAACTTGATATGGCTATTATTTAATAATTTTTAACAAAAATTTTAAAATTTACTAGATAGAGACTTATGATATAGACAACAAATGAAAATATATAATCCAATACAAAATACACCCACAATTAATTATTATTAATAGTTCAATTGTTGAGGAAGAACAAGTGGATAGTCAACATTAATCTACGGGTGGTTTAACATAAATTTCCCTTTCTTGTATGATTGTGTCGAATGAAGTTTCAGCTAAAAATTTGTAAAGCATGTAAAAGTGGGGGCTTCTTAAATGATTAGTTTCGAAAGGTATAACATTGTCCTGAAAAATTAATTAGTAAGGGGTGAAATCGTATCTTTGTTATTTTTGAAAATTGTAAAATCATGTCTATGTCTACTTAATACTTCTCTTATTATCTTAAATGCTCGGAGAAGCACTCTTTAGGCACATTTTCCATTGTACAAGGTTCTAATCACACTTAATATTCCTGTAGATCCTCCTTACAAACATATTAGAGCCCTACTTAATACTTCTCTTATTGATTAGATTATAAAAATATTATTCCAACGAAAACCGCGAGTTTGATTTACGCACTTATGAAAAGAGTTATGATATACCAAACCACCATTTTTTCCCCCATATAAGAAAGAAAATTTAACAAATAAATTTCATTTTTTATACGTTGTTTTTGTCTTTTCAAATGATTATTCAAAGAACAAATATATATTTAAACCTGAGAGAGGAAGATGACTGAGTTTTAGATCTTTGTCCCTTCCTCCTTCCCTTCTTCCTCCCTTTCCTTTCTCTGAACCCCATATCTCTCTCTCTCTCTCTCTCTCAATTGTTTTTCCTTTCATTTGTTTCCAAAATATATCAATTCAAAACCCTACCTGTCTCTCTTTCTCTATTCAAAATCTTTTTCTTGGAGTTGTGGAGATCACCGCACCATCTCCTTTCCCTTTCCTTTTCCATTTTCTTTATCCTTTCTATTCTCTACTCTTTTTTTTTTTTTTCCTGTATTAAACAAAACCCCACAACAGTTTTTAATCCCTTCTAATAATATTTTTTTTTCTTGGCTTTTGATGTTGGCATGATGGCCGGTTTGGATTTAGGCACTGGTTACGTTCATCACCTCCACCACAGACCTGACCTCCATCTTCAACATCCTTCAGACCCTGAAGACCATGATTCTCGTCAAGGTGGCGGTGGTAGTGGTCAGTTCTCCGATCAACATGATGACGGCTCTCAACTTGCTGCAGCCAACTCTGGTGACATCGCGGCTCGTCGCCCGCGAGGCCGACCCCCCGGTTCTAAGAACAAACCGAAGCCTCCGGTGATAATAACTCGCGAGAGCGCTAATACTTTGCGAGCTCACATTCTCGAAGTAGGAAGTGGTTGCGATGTTTTTGAATGTATTGCCAACTACGCTCGCAGACGGCAACGTGGGATTTGTGTACTCAGCGGAGCTGGGACGGTGACTAACGTCAGCATCAGGCAGCCTGCTGCAGCTGGTGCTATCGTCACTCTTCATGGAAGATTTGAGATCTTATCGTTGTCTGGGTCTTTCTTGCCGCCTCCAGCCCCACCAGGAGCGACAAGTCTAACTATTTTTCTAGCCGGAGGGCAGGGTCAGGTGGTAGGTGGAAGTGTTGTCGGAGAGTTGACGGCAGCAGGACCTGTGATAGTAATTGCATCTTCGTTTACTAACGTTGCATATGAGCGACTTCCTTTAGACGAGGATGAGCAGTTGCAGATGCAGAGTGATGGCAGCGGTGCTGGTGTTGGAAATAACCCTTTCTCTGAAGCTGGTTCAGGAGGTCTTCCGTTCTTCAATTTGCCTCCCAACGTGCAGTTGCCGGTGGATGGATGGGCAGGAAATTCCGGAGGTAGGGCTCCATTTTGATTGAAATCAAAGAATATAAAGATGATAGCGATCTGTTGAAAATGTGACTGAATTATTCATGAAAACAAAATCAATAGCTTTTATGTTGGATTAGAGCAATTTGCAATGACAGAAACTACGAAGATTTGTAGGTCAGCTCATAATTGTTAGATGACTTGTGTTCTCGTAATCTTCATCATCTTCTTCTACTAGAATACTACTTCCTTTCTTTTGTGATGTTTTTTTAGGGTATATTTTTGTGTTATTGCATCTTGCTTCTTCCACTCTATGATTTCTTCCAGAAATAGTATTCTTGTTCATTGTGGAATATCTCCTTCTTTATCATAAATGGTTTGATGTGTTTGTATTTACTAACGCACCAATTAGGGTTTTCCTTCACTTTTGCTCTCATATTTATCCCTCGATAATCTCTTCTCTTTTTAGTTCCCCCACCTTTTATTTTCTTCATTAATTCTAACGTTTCTATAATTAATAAATTATCTTTGGGCTTTGGCACCGTTGAATTTTAGTTTCTCTCCCCTTCTCAACTTTCTTTTTCCTATACTCTCTTTTTATGTATTGCATTCAGGAGGAAATAAACAAAAAAAGGTACAAAATATAAACAAGACAAAGAGGTTAGGTTTCTGATAAAAGTTGTTGAATGTACTTGTATGTGATCTGCACGAGTTCCATAAATGCTTAAGTTGACTCTCATCATCGGGAAAGAGCTAAACTGCTTGTTTTCTGTTCTACATGACATTCCTGCAGTCTTCCAAAATCTTTTATAGGGTATAGAAATTAGTACAAAACCACTCTCAACTGACAAAATTTCTAGCACAAAACCAGTCTCTGGAGGATACAACTATATCCATTACTCAAACCAAATATCCAACGACAAAATTAGTTAGTTTATTTGACTTGGCGTACTTTCATGTCCTCCTGATTAGATTTCAATTTAGCTGGTCTGAATTAGTTAGTTTATTTGACTTGCCGTACTTTCATGTCATCCTAATTAGATTTCCATTTAGGTGGTCTGAAACCAACGTGGATGTTAAAAAAAAAAAAAATCTAACCTATGAATATATGAGATAGATTTAGTATATATATCTGGAATTTCAAATTAAATATTCAAAAAAGATAAAAAACAAGAAGACGGTCTAGCTCCAGTCTACTAGTCTATCTGTGGGTCTTTTCGTTTGCAATATTCTTGCCACTGTTCCAAATTCTTTGGGTGGACCTATTTTGAGGATATAATTTAGTTCTTCATTTCTCAAGGTAATGCTAGCTACGTCATCCTCCTATAGGGCTAACTCCGTGTTTTTGGTCTCTGATCAGAATGGTATAAGTAGATTTTTTGTCCTCTTAGTTATGGCTCTTATATGATCATTTCCCTTCACTTGTTTTGGGGTAACTTATTAAGAAGTCGTTTTGTATCATTTCCTTCACTTGCAACCTCTTATTTCTGTATGCAACTATGCATTACTATATAAGACTAGCTATATAGACAATTGTAGTATTTGAGAAGTTTTATGCTTGAATAAGTATTATACTATTTTATCGAGGTAAGTTGGTGATATTAGACTTCTTGAGCTTCCCTTCTCCTACTTTCCTTTTGATTATATGTCGTAAACTAAGGTAGGGCGCATCTTCAGCCTAACTACCATTATAACTTGTCATCATCACACCCAGTCTGAAATCCCGCAGTGAAGCAGGGTCTGGGGAGATCAATTGTACGCAGCCTTACTCCTATATAGTAGAGAGTCTGTAATGTGTATATATATACTAGAGTATAACCTACTGCTTCTGCATACAGTGATACGATGAGTTTGATTTGCTTGCTATGTAACTGGAGCTTACTCATAAAACTCTATCGCAATCCAACTTTAGCAACAAGAGATTCTCCCTTTGAACTAAAAGTAGAGAATGCTGCCTGTCATGTGTCAACATTTTCTTGAACAGTTAAGACTAAATCGAAAGCTTTTTGCAGCCTAGCTTCAGCTTCAAATTAGCATACCCTTGCGATCGTCTTGAATTCCCTTCCAGATGAGGGTCCCGACTTTCGTATAAAAACCTCTGAATTAGTTCATGTCGGATCCATACGTAGTCTCATGTAATCCTATAGAAGAACTGAATCATTATGCCTATTCATTTGCAGCAATTCTTGTTTTGAATAGCTGAAACCCTACTGATTAATCTACTAAAACTTTCAGCACCATTTCATGTCATGTAAATAGGAACGTTGCGTGACGACAGCAACGGGCTCTTCCTCGTAAGGAATTTGCATAGAGAAACTTATTCGATGCCACTGGAAAAGGATTCTTTGAGGATTTATTAATGTTATATATACATCAAACGGTGGCTTTGATAAATGGGAATATAAATTTTTATTGTGGAATAACATTTGATTGCTGCAAAATAATATAAAGGAAATCACCGTATGTTCCATAACTCATCTGAGCCAATGGTAACTATGCCAGGTGCAAATATATCATTATTAGTTCATATTTTAACTGAAAGAAAGGGACACAGCTTAGGAGGTACAATTGAACATATCACTTTTAATTCATTATTGCAAATATTGGAACGGAAGTCCATATTTGAAATTGCCATATAAATTCTGTAATATAAAAGACATATTTGTGCTTTTATCATGAAAATTTTATGTAACATTTTAGGTTTTAAAACTTCGTCGATTCTCATGCATTATTTTGGTATTATTCCAAATGTTGAGCATAAAACATAAAAGACTTGATACCTATTCTCTTTAAATCATGGCAAAGTAAACAGACTATTGAGATAATTAATCCCATCCAAGAAATCAACTTTAAGGGGATTGAAAATACTCAAACATCGAGAGGGACATAAACTAGATGAATTCTTGGAAAGAGTATCATAAGACTTAAGAAACATAATTGTTGGCTATGAAAGATTTTAGATACAGCTAATTAGGCCTTGTGTGCAAGTTGCGGCTAATGATGCAATGCAAACACTCGATTCTTTTTTTTTTTCAAAAAACCTGCTAGAAATACCTAACTTATCTCCAAAAGTTAACTCAAAAAGGAGAGGTTTGCATATTATTATAAATTGTTGAATGTTCTTATAGTTGTCCGATGTGAGATTTCTGACACACCCCCTTAATCCAGAGCAGGACTGGACATCTGATGAACATATTGGGCAAAGGGACATAACTGGGCACCACCCCAAACCATCGAGACAAACTGGCTCTGATACCATATTAGAAGTGTCTAATTCACACCCAAAAGCTAGCTCTGATACCATATTAAAAAATGCCTAACTCACCTTCAAAAGCTAGCTCAAGAGGAGGAGGTTTATACATTATTATAAATTATTGAATGCTTTCATAGTTGTCCGATGTGGGATTCCTGAAATATTAGAAAATGCCTAACTCACTCCCAAAAGCTAGCTCAAGAGGAGGAGGTTTACACATTATTATAATTGTTGAATGCTCTTATAGTTGTCCGATGTGGGATTCCTGACACATCCCCCTCAGTCCGGAGCAGGACTGGACATCTAATGGACATATTGGGCAAAGGAACATAACCAGGCATTGCCCCAAATCATCGAGACAAACTGGCTCTAATACCATGTTAGAAGTACCTAACTCACCCCTAAAAACTAGCTCAAGAAGGGAAGATTTGCATATTATTATAAATTGTTGAATGCTCTTATAATTATCTGATGTGGGATTCCTGACAAAACCATTAAACAGACCCGGCCTTTGCTTTTTCGTAATTCAAATGTTTTCTAGTTGATTATGATTAGATGCGGGAAAAGGAAAAGAAGATGGTCCAAAAACCTGTATGGCAGTTAAGACATAAGGATCTAAGCTTACCAACATGAATAAAATATGCCAAATGTGATGGATCATGATTAAGAAAACCTTGATTGAAACAAGAGCTTGCCCGGTCGTATGCTTGCAATGATGTTAAATTATGCCTAAGCTCACAATAGCTGTCACCTTTAATTTAATAGACAACCACAAGCTGTTGAATTAGTTTCTTATTCTCACAAGAAACCACTGTTTACATATTCCTAATAATTTAATCGATAAGAAGCAATATTCAATTGTAGAATGCTGTAGAATTTCCGAGGAAGCGCTTATGGTAGTAGAAACAACTTTAATGACCAAGTACTACGGACTCAGCGCTTTGAGTTTGCTCCTCCTGTAGATTTATGCTTATTTAATGACTTGACGATGTTATTTGACTCATGATATCTGATCAGACATTACCTCGGAAGATTTTAACAATTTTAAAACGCATAAACAGTAATTAGGGGATCTAGATCATGGTATATTATGGTTGTCTATCATCATCACCCTGACGAAGAAATGATTTTTGAGATAAGAAGTCATAAGATATCATTTTGCCCTGACGTCTTGGAGACAGCACTTATAAGATCCAAAATTAGTGGTAATTGACTTTGTCAGAGGAGTAAATTTTAATAATCTAAACAAGGATTAATGGTTTTAATTAATTAAGTGCTTCTTTTTATAAAAAAAACATGCGGTCCAACCCGCCTTTAAGTAATACTAATTAATTTAATAAATATTTTATTAATAATTGAAATATTAGATTAAAATGAGTAAAGTATGTTCTTTCTAATCGAGAAATTGTATTTTAAATTTGACATTGAATTTAAAATTTTTATTTTTATTTTTATTTTTGAAGTAGTTAATGGTTAAATTCTCGTATTTAGACCTAGAAGAAAATATATTGTTCATAATTGTGATTCTTTAAACTTAATTGTTAAATTTTTTAGTAGATTAGAAAATGTAAAACATATACAATAGGACCTAAAATAAAAATAAAAACACTTTTCCTCTCTATTAATAAACCAAACCCTTGGGTAGTTTTTGCTAAGAATCTCAAATTGGCTTAGGAAAGAATTTTAAAATAGTTTATAAATATATGACAAATTTTTTCTTACATAAGATACCTTTTGAGGTAGGGTTAGACCCAAATTTATAATAGTATCAGAGCCTAAACTTGTTTCAATAGTTTAGAGCGGTGTTCGTCCTATTACTATTACAGCCTTTGACTAATACGCCCATCACATTTACAACTCTACTTTGAACTAAGAGGGGTGTGTCAAAAGTCTTATATTGAGTAAGCAAAAAAATATTAAAATAGTTTATAATATACAACAAACCTCTCCTTACAAAATGACCTTTTGGGGTGGAATTAGGCCTATTTATCTTATTGACAAAATGTGGTTTATCTTATTTATAAAGTTTATATCTTGTTTCTGCATTTATTGTTTTACTTTAATTACACTTGAATCATAATAATGCCATCAGAAAAGTTAAAAATTAAATCATAGAGCAACCTTAGGAAGTACATCTTTTGCATAAGTCAAGTATTCTTTTAAAAATGAATGATGAATTTGCTGCCCAAATTAATAAATTTATACACTTTTTAAGGAAAGATACATAATCTTAGAAGACAACTAATTACCTCAAATTAATAAATTCAAACACACATGAGAAACCCAAATAGAGAAGCCAAAATAATAGAAATTAGTAAACATTTACAACCTTGAAATAATAAAAAAAGGATAAAAGAAATAAACCTCTGATGTAATTTAAAAAATCTTAGAAAAACTTCATGATCTTTAAAATCCTTTTAAAAATTTCCTTTTAATTTTCAGTTTTTTAGAAAAACTCATTCTTTTAAGTTTTGGATAAAAAATAACGATGAAATATATATAGTATGAATATCAAATATGGACTAATCATTTTTTTGAAGCGGAGGAACCTTTAGCTGCTATCCTTTGGATGCACGTTGGGTAAACCTTCGGATTGAGATAATAGCTTGTAAAACACGTCAATCGGATACTCCGCACTAGACAACCCTATACGACAGGCTCGATCGAGAGAGCGTAGATAAGAAGAATTGAACACATGATCTCTTAGCCCCATACCCTTCCACTCAACGAACTCGACCACCCTTTAGGGGACACTAATCAAATGTTGTTTATGTGAAGATTCAACATAGCTCTTAAACTCAAACCAAAACAATTAAATATGAGACAAACAAATAATTTATTATAATTATCTTTAATTACTAAATTAAGTTGAATTTAATTTGCTGGGTCGGTTTAAAAGCTGAGTTGAATTATCATGTTCGTGATAGTTGATTATTTCACATTTAATGTTCTTATTACATGCTTTTCGTCTTTATTTTTTAACTGAAGTCTATGAGAAGAGATTTTTTGAAAAATTAATAATTAAGAGTCTATTAAAGAATTTTAAAGATTAAGAATTTTTTCAAATTTTCTTAAACTGTAGGGGAGATGTATGTTTTTTTCCCAAAAAAAGAAAACTGAACAAGGTAAAACAAATAAAGTTACAAGTTCTATTTAAAGAGCATACTAGAGCTGAGTTTGCTGCAATCTCTTTGGCCAGCAGAGCATAAATGAAGCAACTTGAGCCAATTTTAAACAGTATGAAGTCCTTATTGTAACTCATCCTACTATATTAGGCCAGAAGTTTAAATCTGGGAACAACTACAACTAGCTAAAAACAGGTTTTAAATTGAAGAGGAATAATGGCGTCCCAAGAATAACTGATTTAGAGTTTAAGGAAAGAGAAACGCTTCAAAAAGTACAACAAAGGAAGATGAGCTTAAGGTAATTTTTGAATCATCACAACTAGAATCCATGGACCAATTCTTTAGTAAAATGAAAAGATAAGAACAAGTCAAAAATCGTATAGGGAAGGCACTACTCTATTGCAGGTTGAGAATCAGATACGGGCCTGTGAAGATGTCGGCTCTTCTTCCAAGAGTGATTTTTTAAACCATTAACGATGATTCGTTCGATTTATAGATTAGTGATAACTTATATATATATTTATACGTATGGCTGTCATTTTCAGGAGTAAGCGAAATCTTAAGATATAAATTTAAATTTGATAAATTTTATATATCTAACTTTGAGCTTTCATTTTCAGGAGTAAGCCAAATCTTAAGATCTAAATTTAAATTTGATAAAAAAAAATTATATCTAACTTTAAGCTTATTAGTGTAGGGGAATTTGAATTGAATCCGTTCAAATTTTAGGTATATTATGAAATTTAATATCTTAAACCTTTTATTAAATTAAGTTTGACCTTTTTTATTCAAATTTAATCTGAATACAATTTAAACAAATTTGAGTAAGTTGATTAAAAATGTATATTATTGTATTATGTTTTAGGGTTAATTACAAAAAAAACTTCAAACTTTACTCAAATTTACAATTATAACGTAAACTTTAAAAAGTAACAATTAAATATTTAATTTTTTTTTCAAATATAAGTTGACGTTAGTATCTTTGTTAATGTTGTTAATGTGACAAGTCACATAAGATATAAATTTAAACACATTGGACAACAATTGGATCAAATTTTACGAGTCAAACTTCATTAAAATAATTAAGTGAAATTAAGAAAATTTTAAAAAATTGAAAGACAAAGAATAAAATCCCTAAATTAATTGGGGATTTAAACTTTGTAAATGTGACTTGCCTAGCTGTAGCATTGTCGATCTTCTTGATCTCAATGTGTTAACTCAAGGTTTATTATTAATGATTTTGATGATGATCTTATAGTATTTCAAAATTTAAATTAGATTTATTTCCTTATATAGGTAACTATATATTTTCATAAGGAAATCAAATCATATGATAAATGCTTTCTTTATTATAGAAACCTTCCTTACGAACTTAACTAATTTATTAAAAATGATTTTACAACATCTGAAAGAATCTTACAAATCACAATCAGCTCTGTGATATGATCATTTTTCTTAACATCTGGATATTGAAAGATTTTATTAAATATGGTATTAAAAATTCAAAGACAATTCAAGATATAAGAGAAGCAACGGTTAGTTGAAGAAGGTATCTATATAAGGAAGAGCCAATGCATTTGTGAATGGGAGACATACACCAAACCTTCGAAATACATCTATAGCATCAATTTTCTTGAAAGTGATATCATTGTCCAATCTCTTGTGCTTTAAAAAGTGAAAACTCTTTTTGAGAGAGATCATTAAAGCTCATATCGAGCAAATTATATTTTCATTTGTTAAGAGCTTGTAAAGGCTAGCTAAATACTACTAGTTTGGAAGTTTGGAAAACCTTAAAAAATATTTACTCGTGAGCTTATAGAGGCTAGCTAAATATTACTAGTTTGGAAGATTAGAAAACTTTGAAAAATATACACTCATGAGTTTGAAGAGGCTCGTCCAATTAATATTTAGGATTTTAGTAAAACATTCAAGTTTGATACTTATGAACCGGACGTAGGCTTCAGTTATAAGTTGAACCGGTATAAATTAACCGCTTCATTCCTCTCTCTCTTTAACTTTTAAATTTTTGCATTATATTATGTGTGTGTTCATTTTAGCAAGAGGCTCCTTCACTTTTATAATAGACTCCTTCTATTTTCAACTTGGAATAGGTTCCTTTCAGTTTTAACATATGCTTTTTATTTTAAATTGTTTTGACAAGATTTATCATTTAACAGACTCCTACCGTCTAAGAAGCTCCTTTCGTTTAACTAATTTTTATTGTCTGACAGACTCCTATCGTTTTAAACTTTAACAGGCCCCTGCCTTTTATCTCTTGCGTGTGTTTGCTTTATCAATTGGTATCAAAACAAGGTTTAACATTTTTTTGTTTTACAGCACATGATAGATCATGACAAAACAATTTAAGAAACCTTGAAGGACAAATTGTTTTAAAGCCTCCTTACTTCAATTGAAACAACTACTCATATCGGAAAGAGAGAATGACAATCTATCTCTAATATGTAGATATTGAAGTCAGGCAAGCCATCAGAGTTGGAGCTACACTTCCTACTATAGAAAACGTAAAAGTACAATTTGATGCTGACAGAAGAAATGCACAGCTAAACGCTAAACCAAAACATCATCTAATCTGTGCACTATCTCCAGAAGAATATGAAAAGATATCCTACTGCTCTATAGCAAAAGAAAAGTGGAATACACTTTTAAATCAACTTTAAAGGAACAAATGAGGTAAAGAAACAAAGAATAAGCTTTTTAGTGCATCAATATAAAACTATTGCCATTAAATAGGGAGAAACTATAAATGAATTCTTCGGATGGTTCAACAACATCATCATGACCCTAAAGAACTTGGGAAAGATATATCCTAATGATGAGCTCATAATGAAGATTCTAAGGTCACTACCAAAGGAATGGAGACCTAAGATGACAACTCTTTAGATTGCACAGGATCTAGACTCAATTTCACTCGAGTGGCTACGAGAAAGCTTGATGGTCCATGAAACTGAGCTTAGGCGAGATAAATGATCCTCCTATAGAAGAGGAATGACATTAAAAGCAACCTGGAAAGATGAGGATTTTGAAAGATTTGAAGAAGAAAAGCCTAAAGAAGTTGTCAGCAACTGTCTTATGGCTAAATTAGATGATGAGGTATATTATTCTGACTCTAATATTAAAGTTGATCAATTGAGAAATGCATAACATGAATTATATGATCACTTACAAAAGTTGACAATTAAGTATTTCAAAGAAGTTGAGAAGTCCAAGAGCAATGATGCATCTCTAAAGGGTAAGATAAAATCATTGGAATCTGCAAATGATAATTTGGCAATTAAGAATATGTCTCTTGACATTGATTATAAGCAAAAGGCCTCTGAAAAGGAAGTTTTGGAGGAAAGAGTAGCCAAGTTGGAAACTACTTTGCTTAAGAATGATTATGATAAAGTGAGACAGTTAAAAGAAAAAGTTGCCACCCTAGAACTTAAGAAAGAGAAATACGTTGGAAAGATCTTATCCCTAGAAAAAGATCTTGTAAAGTTCGCTGATGGAAGGAATAACCTTGATGCAATACTTGGTAGTGGTAAATGTGTTTTTGATAAGGATGGAATAGGTTACAGTGAAAATTATAATATTAGGCTATATAAGAATTTCTTTGTTAAATCTAGCAGTAGCTATAGTCAAAACAATGGGAACTTGATACATGGTGAAAATTATAGCAACTCTCATTCATTTATTTTGTGCTTCTATTGTGGTAGATATAATCATATTAGTCATTCTTGTAACTTTTGTAAAATGAGGAAATGATCTCAAATGTATATTTGGAGACCGAAAAGTCAAGCTAGTAACCTAAAAGGACCCAAACATTTGGGTATCTAAAATGAGATAATATTTTCTATAGATATGCTTCAAAACAGAGACAAGAGAAAATCAATGAATAATTGATAGTGGGTGTTCGAGATATATGATAGAATATTTGAAGATTTCTGTAAAGAAAATAGTTTTGAAGATGGAGATCATCTTGATTACGTGAAGTTAACTAAAGCTCAATATGGTATAAAGTAGGCTCCTCGAGCATGTTATGAGAGTTTAAATAACTTTCTACTTGAGAATAACTTTGAAAGAGGAAAACATTAATACATGGGGAGAGTTAAGAGTTAAGAGCTAAGAGCTAAGATTTAAGATGAAAGTATATTTTTGCCTGGTTTATTCTTTCATACTTGTGATATTTTGTGGCTGTTTAGTTCTTTCCCCTATATTTTTTGTAATGAAAAAGGGGGAGAACTAAAGTGACGATATATTTTACTAAAAGTTGATGATATTTACTTGCATGATTTGTGAGCATGATGAATATGGGATATATGTTACTAATTGAATATGTGAAGTTTAAATATGTAATTTGTTAACGAGAGGCTCCTTCCTAAGAAAAGAAAGGCTCCTTTTAATAAGTAAGAACTTATGAAGTCTATAGGTACTTTTCGAAACCTTCATTATTAGTTGAATTTTGAAAGTCTAATTGTTATTATATGTCATCATCAAAAAGGGAGCGATTATTAGCTCAAGGTTTATTATTAATAATTTTGATTATGACCATATAATATTTCAAAATTCAAATTATATTTATTTCCTTGTATAGGTAATGATATATTTTCAAAAGGAAATAAAATCACATGATAAATGCTTTCTTTATTGGAGAAACCTTCCTTATAGACTTACCTGATTTATTAGAAATGATTACAGAATATCTAGAAGGATCTTACAAATAACAATCAACTCCATGATATGAACATTTGTCTTAACATCTAGATACTAGAAGATTTTATCAAATATGGTATTAAATATTTAAAGTCAATTCAAGATATAAGAGAAGTAACAACTAGTTGAAGAAGATGTCTACTTAGGGAAGAGTCATTACATTTGCTAATGAGGGACATACACCAGACCTTCGAAATGCATCTATAGAGTGACATCATTGTCAAATCTCTTGTGCTTTAAAAAGTGAAAACTCTTTTTGAGAGAGATCATTGAAGCTCATATCGAGCAAATTATATTTTCATTTGTTAAAAGCTTGTAGAGGCTAGCTAAATACTACTAGTTTGGAAGGTTAGAGAATCTTAAAAAATATGTACTCGTGAGCTTATAGAGGCTAGCTAAATGTTATTAGATTAGAAGGTTGGAAAACTTTAAAAAATATGTACTCGTGAGCTTGAAAAGACTCGTCAAATTACGACTTAGGGTTTTAGTGAAACACTCAAGTTAGATACTTGGAGACTGAACATATGCTTGAGTTATTAGCCGAACTAGTACCAATCAACTGCATCATTCCTCTCTCTCTTTAACTTTTAAATTTTTGCATTATATTATGTGTGTGTTCATTTTAGCAAGAAGCTCCTTTACTTTTATAATAGACTCCTTTTATTTTCAATTTACAATAGGTTACTTTCAGTTTTAATAGCTGCCCTCTATTTTATATAATTTTGATAGGATTCATCATTTAATAGGCTCCTATTGTCTAATAGGCTCATGTTGTTTAATTAGCTTTTATTGTCTAACAGACTCTTATTGTTTTAAACTTTAACAGGCTCTTGTCTTTTATCTCTTGCGTGTGTTTCCTTTATCACAATCTTCTCTCTCACTGTAACTGTGTTTAAAACTATATATATATAAACCTCTTCAGCAACTGAACCCCTGAAAAGCTTCGAACTTGTCTAGCTTTCACTTGCTTCCAACCCAAAAAATAAACCAATAAATAGATATAGAGAAGAAGTCGTGAAAAAAGACAAAAGAACAAGTGGTGAGTGAGTGAAAGAGAATTAGCATTTCCCAAACATTAGAGAGAACCTGAGGGAAAACCTAGTTATAGTAAGGAGAGAAAGATAGGTTTTTCTCGATCCAGAAGAAAGAAACGAAAAAAGCCATGAAAAGCTCATCATATTGATTGCAGGTCAAAGAAGGTGGAGTAGTTGACGAACATGTCATGTGTACTTAAAGTTAAAATAGTTCTAGTTTTTAAGGAAAGGAATGTTGAATTTAGTTCTTGTAGTTGTTTTTTTGGTTTAGGAGAGATTAAGATAAAAAGATCATCAATGAAATGAGGCATGAAAATTAAAAGTCAAAGTGGAAAACCCCTTTTATGGTGAAATAGGCATACTCTTTTTTTCGTTTTTCATTTATGCTTCCTGTAATTAGTTAAAAAGACTTTTTAAAAATAGAAATTGATAAGAGTAGAAAGTTTGAATCTCAAACTAATTTAGCGGTTATTATTTTTGTCTTTCAAAATTTTAAAATTTCCTTACCTTTACTTAGTTACTTTAATTAACTCTAACATGTATAATTTAATCTAGTTATTATTAAACGTGTTTAAATTTATGTCTGTCATGGCTAGTCACGCCAATGGAGATACTAATGTTGGAATAAATTTGAAAAAATTAAGATTTTGGGTATTTAATTACCACGTTTTAAATTTCGGGTTATAATTATAAAATTGAATAAAATTTGAATTTTTTTGTAATTAACCCTATTTTTTAATCTTAATCATTACCACAAGAAGTCTAGAAGGAAATGATATAATATTATATATGGTTAATTATAAAAAATTTCAAACTTTTCTTAACTTTTATAATACTAACTTGAACATTAAAAAGTAGTATTGAAAAGCTCCAACTTTTAATTTTTGGTAAAAATAATCCGACATTAATCCATTAAGGTGGATGACTTCGTGAATAACTCACATTAGTATTTTTGTTACGTGATTACTACAAATTGTATTTGTGTATATGAATTTTATTATTTAATAAATTAAAAATATCAAATACCATAAAGTAATTATGAAGTAAAACATATGAAGGAATGTATAAATATTTTATAATTTTTTATTTTTAACTTATTACAAATAAAACTCAGACATGACACAAATAAAATATGTAACTGTTACATAGAAAAACTTTTAATTTGATATAGCTCACTTTATCATTTTCATCAACAAAAAATTTAATGTTGGGCTATTTTTGCTAAAAATTGAAAGTTGAAGCATTTTAGTATAGCTTTTTAAAGTTTATGCTAGTATTATAACATTAAGTAAAGTTTGAAATTTTTTAATAGTTGACCCTATTATGTATAGAAATATTTTTAGGTTGAATAAGGTACCAAATTCATTATCTATCCAAATCCACATTTATTTTTAAATTAGATACATTGATCTTAAATAGTGTTAAGTTGACTATATATCAACTCAATTTAAATTTAAATTAATTTTTAAGCTTGATTTTTTGACTTTAAACAATACTAGATTGGTTTAAATTTGAACTTTTGTTACTATCTTTAATAATTATTATATGCCCTGATTTTATAATGATGGGTTAACGTAATTTTAGTAGTTCTATCTTGGATCATGGTTAGATGTTGTCTGTAAAAATATGATCTTTATAACATAAATCAAAATTAACATTCATAACTTTAGGATCTTGAATAAATAATTGTTATAACCCATAAGAGTGTAATATTGTGTACCTAATGCAGAAGATGTCATTATTGAAAAGAGATTGAGAAACTTTACTGCGTTCTTAGTTAAAATTGATTTCTCTTTTGACTATCTTATGATTACAAAACTTAATAAAAAATAATCTATTACCTTAATTAGTAGAGAGAGGACCAATTTATATATCTATGAATTTTTAATCTAATACGTCCATTAAGAAACCATAATGAATGATTGAAATTTATTTCGTTATTCAACACAATAAACTATATAATGCGGGTTATGATGGTCATACATACTTCCTTCTATATACCACAACACTAGTAATTTGTCAAGTCAGGTAACATAAGTGACATAAAAATCATAAAGGTCCACGTTAATGTCTTATAGACAATTTTATTTCTTATTTAATAACAATTACATGTGCTCATTCGTAATAAATAAGAAAATTGCCAATTAGAACTTTATTGAGCTCAATAGTGTCAAAAAGTCATAAAAAATAATCATTAATATAACCAAAGCCCTTTTTTTTTAATATGTTCCTTAAATATATTTGGTGGAAGGTCTTTAGTTAAAGAATCTGTAATCATAAGATTGGTCTTAATATTCAGTACACATTCTTTATTTATAAACTTCCTCCTTTACAATAAAATATTTCAACTTTATATGTTTATCATCTGTAGAATACTTGCCATTCTTGGAAAAGAAAACTACTAAAAAATTAACGTAATAACATTTCAACAACTTTGTAATGATGTTGACAACCCTAAGCCTTGAAATAAAGTTTTGCAACCATAAGGCATAAATTGTAGCCTTAAAATAAGCTACAAATTCTACTTCCATAATGGATGAAACAATGACAGATTATTTATTACTTTCCTATAAAATTGTTCCTTCCACTAGTAGAAAAATATCCAAACATTGACTTTCTATTGTCTATATGCATTAAGTAAAATTTGAATCCAAATATCCAATTACTTCTAATAGATTTGATCTTCTATATATGAGAAGATAATCCTTTGTTCCTTGAAGATACTTTAAGACTTTCTTTGCAACTTTGCAATGGTCTATACGAGCATTATTTTGATATCTGCCTATCATTCCAACAACAACGTTGATATCAAGTCTCATGCATATTTATAAATACATCATATTGTTAACAATAGAAGCATATGGAAAAGACTCCATTTGTCTACGTTCTACATCATTCATTAGACATTGCTTGAGACTAAATTTATTTGCTTTTTAATCGAGACAAATCCTGTTGACCATTTGTTCGTATTAAATCCCTTAAGAATTTTATCGATATAGTCTTTCTGAGACAATTCTACCAATCCTTGTGATCTATTTCGAAATATTGAAATTTCTTTCACATATGATGCCTCTCCCATATCTTTCATTTCATATATGATGCTTCTCTATATTCTTATAGATAAATTCTTTAGTTCTATACAATATGTCTAAATCATTAGCAACAAGGAAAATATCATTAATATATAGAATAGAAATATAAACTTACTCCCAGTGTTCTTTCGATAGATACAATGATGAACAATATTTTCATAAAATCCAAAAGATGTTAAGGTATCATTAAACATAATATACTATTTTGAGGAAGTTTGTTTAAGTACATATATTGATTTCTTAAGTTTACACACCTTGTGGACCTTTCCTTCTATCGAAAAATCTTCAGGTTGATCTATATAAACTTTCTCCTCAAGATTACCATTCAAAAATGTAGTTTTTACATCCATTTGATGTATTTCTAAATCAAACTAAACCACTAATTCCATGATTATTCTCATTGAATCATTCTTTGAGATAAGTGAAAAAGTCTCTTTAAAATCAATGTCATCCTTTAGCTTTATACCTTTCAATATTTCCATTTGAATCATATTTACTCTTAAAGACCCATTTGCATCCAACTCATTTAGATCCTTCCAGCAAAACAACAAGGTCCCAGACATTGTTTTTTGCATTGAATTTAACTCATCTTTCATAACATTAATATATTTATTAGACTTATCACTTTTTATGGCTTAAGAAAATGAAACTAGATCATTATTAATTCCATAATCAAATTATGACCTTTGCGAATAAACTATATAATCATCAGCAATAACTGATTTTCTTATTCTTACAAGTTTATTCAAAGTTATTCCATGTTCTTCATTTAAATTAATTGGTTATAGGTCTTTATAAGGTGTTGTTTCATCCAAACCTTGTCGATAATTATTTTTTTCTTCCAGCACTAGGACAATATTTGGCATATATGTGGATACTAAAATATTTATGGATAATAGAGCATCAACTATTATTTTATTAATATCCACAACAGCACTTCTACTAACTTCATCATTTTTAATGAACTTGGAATTAGCTATTTCAACAATTCTTAGACAATAGTTTTCACAATAAACTCTATATCCTTTAGGTTTCTTTCGATAAATAATAAAGTAACCACTAATTGTTTGAGAATCTACTTTCTTTTCTTGTGGATTATAAACTCGTGTTTCTACTGGATAACCCCAAACATACAGGTGCCTTATACTAGGTTTTCTTTCAGTTCATAACTTAAAAGGAGTTTTAGGTACTACTTTACTAGGAATCATATTTAGCAAATATAATGCAGTTTTAAATGTATATATCCATAAGGTTTTGTGCAATGAAGAATTACTCATCATCATTAAGGTCTTATTACACCTTTCTACCAAACCATTTTGTTGAGATATGCTTTAAATAGTATAATGTGCACATATGTCATGCTTCTCAAGAAACTTTGTAAATGAACCTGGACATTATCTTGATTCATCATATTTTTCATAATATTCACCACCTCTATTAGATTTTACAAGTTTCACTTTTTTTTTAATCTAATTGCTTTTCAACCTCCTTTACAAACACCTCAAAGGTGTTTACAGCTTGAGATTTTTCATTAAGCAAGTAGACATATCCATAACATGAAAAATTATCTATAAAGGTGATAAAAAATTTTTCTCCACTATATCGATGTGTATAATTTCAAGGAGTTGAGTCCTTCCTGTGGCTCTTTTATTACTCTGTTTGGTTTGCCTTCCCTTAATGAAATCCATAAACACATTGAGATTAGTAAAATATGAATTCGAAAGAATTTCATTCCTTCCTAATCTTTCTAATATTTCTTTAAATATATGACTCAAATGTTTATGCCATAAGTAGGCTGAATTATTATTCATTATGTTACACTTAGCTCTAGTGGTATGATAAACAAAAAATAAGGATTCAGAAAAATTAACATCAAGTTTCAATTTATATAAATCATCCATAAAAATTCCATAACCAATAATGAAATTATGTTTAAATAAATTAAAACAACCATCACCAAACTTAAAAGTAAACCCACTTTCATCAAATTATAAATTAAGATTCTAGAAATCAAAGGTATATAGAGAGTTTGTATTAGATCCAAGTGATAAGTAATATCTAATATTAGGCGATAAGTCCCAACGCCTTCAATTAGAACCTTTTTACAATTTCTTACGAGCAGAAAGTTTTCAATTGGGTTTATAGTTTGTATTGTAATGAATCCTGACATAACATTAGAAATATAGGTAGTAAAACTAGAATCAAGTCACTAAGTATTAGAAGGAACTTAAGTTTAGCTCAAAACGTACAAAAGGATAAATGTTCCTTTCTTTTCAAACTAAGCCTTAAGTTTCAAACAATCTTTTTGATAGTGTCCCTCTTTCTTATAAAACTGACACTTATCTGTCTTTTGTTTCTTCTTATCAATATTAGCAGTAACTTGTGTCACCTTAGCAGGTGCTTTCTTATTAAATTTCTTAGCCTTTAGCTTGTGAATTTTGCTAGCTCCTTGGCCCATAAGGTCAACAGAATGAATTCCTTGATTCTTTAGCCGTGTTTCCTCCTAAATGAGCATATTGGACAATTCATTAACCCTCTACTTATCTTGTACAGTGTTGTAGTTAATTTGAACAAGTCCATACTCAAGAATTAACTAGTTCAAAATGAGTTGCACTAAAAAGGAGCCATCGACTGTCATATGCAGGGTCCTTAATTTTGCTACAATATATTTTTTTTTCTCTAAGACATATTGTTGCAAGCATTACAACACATCAAACTTTATAGTCGTGAGTTTAGTCATTACAGTACTAGTAGGAGACTTATTAGTAAGGAAAAAAAATATTCTTCCACAAAATTTAAGGTATTCTTTAGCAATTTGAGTTTGTGGAATAGTGATCTTAATATTGTTACCAATAGTCATTCACATGAAATTAAGACACAATTTGTAAGATCTTTCCCATGCTTTATAATTTGTCTTATTATCCTTCTCATATTCGTAATGGCTATGTGGTTTTGTTCCAATAATGTTAAAATCAAGATCCAAAACACCTAAATGAAAATTGACTTGTTTGCACTATTTGGAGAAGTTAAAACCATTAAATACAATAACATAATAAGCATGTGAATGAAGAGAAATAGCTGCAAATACATAAATGCTCAATAAATTATCAGATTTAAATAATTAAACATTTAGAATATACTACAGGATTCCTTTGGGCAAATTCAACAATATATTATCATAAGTTTAATTCCATACAAACTTTATTAGGTAATCATACAAAAACTCATCAAATACAGCTAATATATTTGGATATATAACATATTTGACAAGTGAATATTTAGTCATGGAGTATTAATTTACCTTTGGATAAATTATAAATTCTACCAACTAATAAATATCATTTATCCATATACTTAATTTAATAATAGGTATTAATATTTTATGAATACAATACTATTTATACATGACATAAACTCAATTAATTTGGTTACTTTGGTGACTAACAAATTATTCTTTTACAATGACATGTATAAATTTAACATAAAACATAATTTTAAATTTTAATAATGTTATGCATAAAACTAATATGAAATTTAAATATTGATAATAGTTATAGTGAAATCTACATTGATTATTATGCCTGAGTTTCCCCAGGATACTTGAGTTCAATTCGTTGCAAAGTTGTTATGATTATTTTTCTTTTTTAAAATTCTACTTAAATTAGAATCCAAAAGAAAACAATAAGGAATTAGAATCCTTATTATAGAGAATACTGTTCTAGAGTCATACTTCTTATAGATACTTCTTGAACAATTTAACAATTGAGAAAAATATTCTTGATGTATTGCTTTTGTTTGTCATCTTTAAAATTCCATCTCTACAATAATCTTTATATATTTTTTTTATATAGAAACCATTAATAGTGAATAATCAGAAAACTCTTCAAACGTCAAAATATTTGATAATCATCATCAAATGGTCATGGTAAGATAGATTAACAAATTTTTTACTCAAAACATATTCTCTGATATCACATGTAACAATATGATCTTTATGACATAAATCAAAATTGACATTTATAACTTTAGGATTTTAAATAAACAATCATTACAAATCATAAATGTAATATTATGTACCTAATGTGAAAGATGTTATTATTGAAAAGAGATTGAGAAACTTCATGGCTAGATTCAAAACTGTTTGTTTCAATTTGATCAGTAACTATTCATTCCCTTTGTAATTATTTACTGGCGATGTTATATTCCAGGTATTCGATAAATATAGAAGGTACTTTCAGACAATAGACCATTACAATTTGTTTGAAAAATCATTAAAAATTGGAAACAATTATCTATATATATTTGTGAAATTTCTCCAACTCCCGAAATTACAGTAAGTTATACTTGTTCGAAAACTAAAATGTCAGACATGGTTGATGTCTTGCTGCACTAAGGCTAGGCATGATCGTTCAAGTCTCCAATTTGCAAGTCCAAAGTTAGAGGGGCTTGAAATTGAAAGAACTAAAGCCTAGTGCTTGTGTACAATCCATAAATTGGGTTGGGTTCAATACTACCCTTTGTTTAGCATTGCTACCAAAAAAGGCTAGCAGTGGTCAATTTAGTTTACCAAGAAATTAACATTTTTAGGAATATTTTGTCATTCAAATATCATGATTAAAACTAAAATTAAAATTAAAACAAATTTATTGCTTAGTTTTGGAAGTATTTTAAATAATGTAAATGCTTTTTAGAGCTGTTGCTTGTGGATGTTTCTATCGAGATGGGGTATTTAACTGCAAATGGTGTCAGGCTTGGCGTGGTCTTTTGGTGCTTTCTGAATGAATGATGTTGAGATTCACTATCCTGTTTTGATCTGATACTTATTTGCTCTATTCCTTCATTCATGGACGTTTTTATTCTTTTGTAGGATTTCTTTTAATTATGAATTCTTTTCAACTTCAGTGTACCAATTATTTTATAGTGGTGGACCTGCTTTACGATTGAATTAATGAACTAAGTAGAAACTTAACTATGCAAATGTTGGCAGGCTAGCATTAAGTTCAATTAATAAATTAGGTAGTGATATTCCTTTTGAAATAATAATAAAAATATGTAAATTATCTTTTATCCTTTAGAATTGAGTTAAAGAAGGAGATATTTTACACACGCCCTAACTCAATACATATGAAGTCCACAATTTAAAAAGATGACGAGGGTACCTATCTTTTTGACAGGGTTAAAGTGTTAGAATAATTAAGTAGACAAAGTAAGATTGCAATTCAATTAAGATTAAAAATATATAATATAAAATATTATTATAAATAAAAAAAGAGTTACAATATAAATATTTGCCAGCTATAAGTTACAAACATTAATTTATAGGTTAGAACTTATAAAATTCATATCCTCACATGTTCTAATTTTAGATACTTAAATTTATTTTTTAATACTTGAAACAAGAAGATGAATCAGTAATCGTAAGTGAATCAAATTAACAATAGTTACATATTTTAATTTATCATAATTATTACACATTCTAAGATTTGCATTTGTACTACAAATTCTCATATCCTGTGTTTCAGCGAGATTTACACTGAGTGTTGTTATTGTATCTAGATATTTTGTAAATAATATATATGTTTTTCTAATATGAATAATATTTAAATATTGTTAGTAATATCTAGATTTTTCTAACAATTTTCTACTTGTGTCATTGTCATTTTGTTTACATTTATGTTAAGCTGCACGAGGATCGATATTAAATAAACACATCATCATTATTGATTGATTTTGTCTTAAATTCTACTATATTGTATTTGATATGAACTTTTTCATATCCACAATTCCTTCCTACAATTTCTCACAAATGAAATGATATTGAACTTGTATATGTTTGGTTTTCAAATGAAATGTTGGATTTCTTGCTAGAGGCAAGGCACTTTAACTGCTACCAAATAATGAAATCTTTTGTTGTTTGTGTTCAAGTTCTTCTGACACCAATTTCAATTAAGTCATTTCTTTATTAGTTTGTGTAGCTCCTAGATATTCCACTTTTGTTATTGACATAGTTATAATTGATCATAACTTTGAAACCTATCTTATAGCCCCACCAATAAGCATAAACGTAGTGAATTTGCCTTTAGCAAGGCCACATGTGTAATCAAAGTCAACATATTCTCTAATAATAAAGTCTTATCCTCTATATTGTAATGTAATATCAAAGATCCTCTTAATGTATCTTAGGATTCTCTTTACATTTTAGTATTTTTGAACTAGGATTCACCATATAGTAACTAACAACTTCTATTACAATGTCCGATCTTGCATAAATCCTATTAAACATTGAACTCCCCTTCCTGTTACCTTCTTTCTTGATAAATTTACATCCCTAGAATTCTGTTTGTTGGTCCGAAGTCCTTATCTTCACATTTCTTAGCCAAATATGCCTTCAATTATGTAATACGATTTTTATTTAGATATGTAACTAACATTTCATCTACACACAAAAATAAAATTATAAAATCATTACCATCAAACCTTTTAAAATATAGATAAGAGTTTGCATTACGTCTACTGTATCTAAGGCTCATGATGAAGGAATCAAATATTTTATATTATCGCCTCAATGCTTATTTAAGACCATATAGAGATTTTTTAACTTACAAACTAAGTTCTCTCTGCCTTTTCTCTTGAAAACTTTCTAAATGGAGAATGTAAATTTCTTCTTCATAATATTCATAAAGAAAAACAACTTTCACTTCTACCCATTCTATATGTAAGACAAACACAATATACCTTGCCAGGATTACTCTAATTGTAGTAAGTTAAACCATGGGCAAAATATTTTATTGAAGTCAATTATTTTTCTTTAATTAATGAAAGGGGAAGCTCTCAAATTAGGTATGATTACTAACATTCTTGCATGATAAAGATAGAGTTGCCAATTCAAGCCCAGGCCTAATTTAAAGCCTTTTAAAGATGGTCTAAGCTTAGTCTAAAACTGAAACTTGATCAAGACTATAACACATACCACCTAAGCCTGTTCTCAAGCCTAGTCTAACTTTAAGCAATTTGAAATGCATCCAAAGGCTAAATCCACTTAACTCAAAACTTAACTCAACCTAATCCTATAACCATCTCTTTTACAAATGCCTTTGATACTTTCTATTAGGATTGTGTATATAATTAGGAAGCTATATATTCTCTTTCCTATCTTTTAAGGCTAAATATTTTCTTTATATTTCTAATTAGGTAGTATATTCTTGATTAAGTAGTTTCCTTTTGTTCTAGGATATGTTTGTATGAATATTTGGATGAAATGATGCATATATACTTGGAGAATTAATGAGAAGGTGTGAGCTTTTCTCCACTAAAATTCTTCATAGTACTAGAGCATTGAATGTAACTCTGAGAACCCTCGAATTGTATTATGATGGAAGGAAATAATGATGGCAGAACCAAAAGTGGTTCACATCCAAAGAAATAGATCTCTACTTATGATCTATATTCAAATGACAACCCAAGAAATCTTATAATTTAAGTGCAACTGAGAGGTAAGAATTATGAAGAAGGGGCTCTTGCAGTCTAAGGCTCATTAAAGACAAGAGGAAAGTTTGGGCTTATTGATGGAGCGATCAAACAACTTGTCAAAGATGCTCCTGAAAATGAAGAGTAATGGAATGTCAATTTCATAATTGTGTCTTGGATTTTTAATACTATTGAATCAAACATTTGATCAATAATAACATGTATGCAAAAAGTAAAAAAAAAAATTGTGGGAAGATATTAAGTAGAGGTTTTCCATTATGAATGGTCTTTGTATTCAACAACAAAAATCTAATTTGGCAAATTGTAAATAGAGTGGAGATACTATTATGAACTATTATAGACAACTTAAGAAGTTGTGGGATGAATTAAATGATTATAATCAAATCCAAATATGCACTTGCGTAATAACAACAACGATGCCCAATATTCACTTGTAATGTGTCAAAATTAGGTATGACATCGGGCCCATGACAACCACCACATAACTGAGTTAAGGACACTCACGGTATCCTTAATCCGACTATGCAAAGCTAACTGAACATCTTTCCTTTTTTTTGGTTAAAAAATTTGAGCAACACAACGATTGTATTTTAAAAATCCCAAAACTCAATCAAATACTTGCAAATAATTTTAAATACACTTTTATATTCACATAAAAAATTTTACCACAACTTTAGGACTTTAAGTTCACTCAAAAGCAATATCAACAATAGTACCAAATGTTCATACATAAAATCTTTTACAAACTACAAAATAGTCAGGTTATAAAGTCATAAAGCATATCAACATAACTAATCTAATAAAAACAGTAAAATAGTTCATGAGCCACTATGCAACTAAAGTACAAAACAGAAACTACCCACGTGCGGTAATACCCCGAAAATGTCAAAAGACCATACGATCTACTTAGAACTCCAAGCTCACTAAATTAACCTACATAGTTTGAAGGCAGAGGGGGTGAGCACACTATCTACTTAGTGAGTAGGAAAAACATATATCACAAATAGAACTCGATACATACCAAGACGGTATAAATAACTTATGAGGTGAACATACATTACGTAGAAATACATAGGCCTAGCCTATGACTCAATGTATACTAGTTAGGAACCATATAGGCTTAGCCTATTAATTCACTCATCGAGTGAACATAGTTCTAGTTCCAATACACATAAACAGAAAAAAATCATATGTATAAATCAAATCTCGTTAGAAAACAAATATTAGAATAAGCCAAAACAGTCATGTGTGTCACCACTAGTCGACCAAACTAATATGCACAACCACCGATTTCCAGTGTTGGCTCGACTTTCATCTGTGCTAAGTTCGGACTACAGTCGATAAGAGCGGCATAATCTTAGGTGATGACCTTGTCGGTTCCAGACCCTAGGTGTGGAATTACCCACAAGTCTTATAGAAAGGTGTCAATATGGGGACTCGACTTTTATACACCAGCATCAAGGGTATGGAGGTCGCTTAATCTGTTGTACCCAGCACACGATTAGCCAATCATTTCCTCAACAATCACAAAAATCATATACAAAAATTAAGTAAGGCACCATGCCTTTATTTATCGGTACAACCAATAAAATGAAACTGTGCCATAATTCTAAGCTAAAAGAGAAAAAATACACGTAGCATACATGACTCGATTATGCATATGTAAATTCCAAAAAATTATTTCATACATAAAAAGCCATCTTCTGGACTCCAACTGCAAAGTTGTTCAAAAATGTAATTTCAGAAAATAAAATATTGTCCTTTGCACTCTAAGTGTATTTCAAAATTCACATACAAGTCATCATGCATGTCTTAGGATGTTCTAATCTCATTTGAGAGATATGATTATCGCAACTCACCTTAAAAGAAGAAATACACTGTTGGGCCCCGAATTTTTTTTTCATTTATTTAGGGATTTATTTGTTTATTCGCTTACTTTAATTACTTTTTATTTTGCTTTAATTGATTTAATTATGTGTTTATATAGATATATTTTATTGAGTCTTGGAATTAGCATGTATGTTTGGGAATTAGAAGTTGGAAATTAAATGAAGGCT
>JANVCQ010000001.1:25184463-25200707 GCA_025531925.1 Erythroxylum plowmanianum
ACGGTTAATCAGTTGAGTTCTGTAACTAACTCGAACTGACTCTTGCGTCTGCTTTTCTTTCTTCGTCTGCTTTTGAAACTTCGTCTGCTTTTGAAATCTCCGTCTGCTTTTAGAACTTCGTCTGCTTTTGAAATCTCCCTCTGCTTTTGAAACTTTGCCTGCTTTTGAAATCTCCGTCTGCTTTTGAAACTTTGTCTGCTTTTGAAATCTCCGTCTATTTTTGAAACTTCATCTGCTTTTGAAATCTCCGTCTGTTTTTGAAATCTCCGTCTGCTTTTGATACTTCGTCTGCTTTTGAAATCTCCGTCTGCTTTTGAAATCTCCGTCTGCTTTTGAAACTTCGTCTTCTTTTGAAATCTCCGTCTGCCTTTGAAATCTCCGTCTGCTTTTGAAACTTCGTCTGCTTTTGAAATCTCCGTCTTCTTTGAAATCTCCGTCTGTTTTTTTCATATGTTCGTCTGTTTTTCATATGTCTGTATGTTTTTCATATGTCCGTCTGTTTTTCATATGTCCGTCTGCTTTTCTTTTGTCCGTCTGTTTTTCTTTTGTCCGTCTGCTTTTTTATTTGTCCGTCTGCTTTTCTTTTAATTATTTGTTCTTCATCAAAATCATATATGTGAAGTCATTTTGACTAACATGATACATTTCACTACATGAATGCATAAAAGATAATGGTAGTTGTGACTACAGTAGCCAACGTGAAAAGAGCTTTAAGCTCAGTTATGTGCATCAGAGCATTAGAGTCTCAGGCACAACATTTAATTAGCCCGGTATCTCCAACGGATACAAGACAATTATCAATAAACTCGGTATCACAACAAAGTAACAAATGAAAAGTAGGTCCTATGAGCATTGTATATGCATGCAATATATATGTTTTAAATTGTTTGATTGATTTTTGAACGTGATAAGTGTTTGAATGATTGAAGTGATTGTAAATGAAAAAAAGTGAATTATGTGTTTATAATTGATGGCGTATGTTATGTGATTAAGTAAGCCATCGATGATGGTCACTCATTGAGTTCGCAAAATTCACCCAAAATTTGCAATTATTTTTCAGGTTCTAAAGAGTACCCCGTTAGACAAATGGTAGTATACCTACTGCATGCAAGTAAGAGATAGAGGTTGGGATCAATTTGTGTCTGCATTAGTATTTCCTTTATTTTGTATCAAATTGAGTCTTCTGCAATTATTGTAACTTGTTTATTCAAATATTTCTGTATGAAATAAATTTCCAAATTGGAAATGTTTGTAAATGATTTTGCAATGTAATGAGATTATGCAAGTATTTTGTACTTATAATGGGCTCAAATGGCTATTGAAATTTCTGATGATTGTATTGCTGTGGTTAAAAAAAATTTGTACTTAGTTTCGAATGTCTGATCCATTGACTATTCTAGTATGTCACCCTTGCAGGACTCACACTTGGACATCACTCAAGATGTCGGGAACATGTCTTGAGAGGGTGGGGGTGCTACAATGTGGTATCAAAGCCCAAAATTACTATCTTACGTGGGCGTTTTTGAAATATGTGTTAAGTTACATGCATTTAGACATGTCTTAGCACGTAGTAGCAACTGATCCCCAGTCTGAGCTACATTCATATGAGTTACACACATGAGCATTTGTTGAGAGTTTGAGCAAACAAAAATAGTGAAGAGAATGATGATCTGATAGAATGTGAGAAAAAGAAAGTTTGTGGATATCTAAAAAGGAGAAATAGTATATGGTTCGATAAGATGGATAGAGATTCACTACTTTGGTATTGGTGGATGTATTATTGAATATGATATCAATATTGTATTTTGATGATATGTCCTCGAATGTGATATAGATGTGAATACATTGTCATGGATTGTTTAAGGAAAATAGGGATATAAGCATAAATGATGAGATTAAAGTATACAAGCAAAATAGAATGAGAATATATATATATATATATTATGATCTTAAGAAGATGAACTAGTTGTTGATTAATGTGATAAGAGTTGTGATCCTCCGTGAGAAAATATTAACAAAAATTGATATCAAAATTTTAGGATGACTATGCATCTATAACTTTGAATGGATATATATATATATATATATATATATATATATAAGATGAATAAATGAAAATAGGAAAATGAGATAGAAACGACAACGAAATAGTCATAAATGACTTTATAAGAGATGAATGATGTGTAGTAAGGAGAAAGTTAGAAATGCATATAAGAGAGGATTTTATATATGAATGAGATAAAGAAAAAGATGACAAATCAAATGAGAAGAATTGATATACTCAATATGATAGTTGACTCATTATAAAATGAGGTAGCCTCAGAAGAGGTAAATTTTGAAAAATTGGAGTAAAATTGGTGTTAGTATGTTTAATAATGAGAGGAGGAAAGTGCAGGGCGTGCGCGATAGTGGCCTGACAAAAATAGGTTTCTGTTACGATCGTGTTAGGATACCCCAATCATGGGCGAGAATAAAGATAGAAATGTTGTTTAGAATCAATTGGAATTCAAGTATCATTAGTGAATGTTATTAATTGGAGAATTGACATAAATACATCTCTAGATATGATATAATGATTTTGATGGTATATACCAAAGTATTAGAGTAAATGAATTTGCTTAATACCTTACTAAGCCTTATTATAAAGGATGTTTGATCATATAAGTTATGGCATAAATTGATCTTATTGAGATATTATGAAAAGTTGAAATTGATCTTCTAGAGGTCTAAGAATTATTGATAAGTAATCATGGAAAATAGTTTATTGATAAGGATTTCGTGAGCAGTATCGAGGATAGTATCAAGAAATCTTCTTCCAAAGAAGAATTTCACTAAGATAGGTTCAATAAACCAGATGATTCAATTTAAGAATGATTAATGAAGGAACAAATCAGAAATGAGTAATTAATGAGTCAAAAGTAAATATTGGAGTTATATCCCTAACAGAGACTCAAGCATAAGAGGGAGAAAATGCTACTGAGAGTGTATGTATTTTGTTGATGTAAAGTATCTAACTAAGTGATGGATTCTTGAATTTGAGGTGACATTAAGTATAAGAGATACAAATCAGGTCTCATGAATGTGTTACCAACACAAGAAATTGAGATATCAAATAAATTGAAACGTGTGGAGAAGCTAGTATGAATGAGTAGACATTAGAGTAAGTCAATGTGAAATAACAAGAAATCGAATGAATTGAGAAAAATCATTCGAGAAAGGGAGTCAATTGGGAAATTGAGAATAACATGTGATAATACTACTTCACTGAGGAATTAGTTACTTAAGGAATTACGAGAACTAATCATAAGCACAAGGACTTTTGGGTTATATCCATTAGAGTTAACAATGCTCGACAGTATTATGGTATTGAAGATTAAAGTGATCCAAGCAAAATTATATCAATTAGTGATTATGATTATAGATGGTATTTTAAATGTACTCGAATAGTAAAGAGAACATTTTGAATACTTGAGAAAAAAACATGTAAACCATATGAGTGATGATAGTATAAATATTTTTTGAGGAACTATAACCCTAATGTTAATTATGCCATTTGGATTTGGAGATTTCGCAGTATATATAATAAAGTTTCCCATTAGAGATTAAGATGCAATTTATTGCAACATTATAAAGTGATTTTGTGTACATAGGGACAATTAAAGCCTCATGAGTTGAATTTTGATATATGATTTGGAACTTGCTGCAATAGTGATTGTTTTGAAAGTTTGGAGATATTATATGTATAGAAACATTCTGTATATATATATATTCAGGTCAATAAAGTTTGAGGTAATTATGGAGTTAAAAGGACTAAATTTAAGGCTGAGACAACGAATAAAGTTACTTGAAGATTTTGATTGTGCAAATGAGTATCTCCTAGTCAAGCCAATGTTGTAATCAAATGCATGGAACAAGAAATCCAATAGCTATGTATTAAATGTAGATAGTGAGGTTACCAAACTTAGCGCAATAAAGAGCATAGAATGTTGAGTTGAATTTTGGGCAAATCAAAGTATTATTGGCTATTGAAATTTAAGATCAGTTTCACATGAAAGAATTAACAAAGCCTAAATGTTAAGTATTAAGGATTGTGAATCTTATAGAAGAATTGAAAATGAATATGAATTTTTATGTTTGAATTGGAAAATTGATATTTTGTTATTGGAATAAGAAGTATGTGTACCCGATAAAGATGATTGAGCAAAAAGATTGTTATAGAAGCATAAATAACAACCTATGATATACATCCTTAGGAATAAACCAAAATAGCATTTGACGACTAAGGATGTAGAAGTAAACGATTACATGTATAAGTTGGTAACAATCTTAATTGTTGGAGATAAGTTTAAAGCTTATATTTTGGAGTTTATAGGAACGTAAGATCAATGTATAGTTCTAAGTGACCTTAAGCATAACACTCATTATCATAGTGATATCATTAGAATATTATATGAGGCGTAATACAATAAAAAGAGTCGTTTGGCCTTACATTGAATGAAGAGGGCCTAAAAATAGTTAAAGGCCAAAATTGATTCAAGACATTGTTGATGAGTGAAACAGATCTGTAATAGAAATTAAATGATTCAAGAAAGATAAAAGAGTTATATGGAATACCTTCGAAGATATGGAATATAGTGAGATGGAAATAAGAGTAATTGTATTAACACTAAAGGGATGTGAATTATCAAGCGAAAGACGAAATATCTCTGAGAGTATCACCTTGTCAAGGTGTGTTCAGGTTAGGAAAAAGGATAAGCTAAGCCTGATATGAAATGGTCTATACAGAATTATTATGAGTTAGCATCATCAATGAAAGATGTTTCAGATTCACACAGTGTTACATGGATATGTCTAGGAAATATCATTATGATATGATAAATGTGTTATTAATACTGGAAGTGAAATTGTGAGTAATCTGAAATATATTGAGAAACTAGTTAAAATAGCGAATAACTAAATAAGTGATTGAAATACTTAGTAAGTCTATGGACTAAGGCCATTTGGAAAAGATTATTCGAGTGATGAAGTGAAATGCGAAACGGAGGAGTATATGAGGAAACAATACCCCTGCCTTTTTGATTAATTAAATAAGAATTTCAAGGACGAAATTTATTAAAGAGGTGAGAAATGTAACATCCCGTTCCTATACTAAGGGTTAGAACCCTAAAATACAGTACATGTGAGATCAATGAGAGATTAAGAAAAAAAGTACATTTTCATGCTCATGCATATTGTCAGCATACACACATGTAAATTTCAATTTTTGCACACATTAAAATGATTGTACATGCACTCATTGATATTTTTTGGGTATAATTGATTATTAATGTGCTTTTATTGAGAATTGTGAATTATTTGTATTGAAAACCGAATTGGAGGAGTATAAATAGTTGGATTAGAATTTTGGTGAATTTTATGAGAAATTTTCAAAAAATGTTGGGTATTACTGGACTAGGAAAAATTGCCAAGTGGCAAGTAAATTGATGAATGGTTGTAGAAATAAGAGTCGAATGGCAATGGAAATTTTAAAATGTGACATTAAGATTTAATGAAAAGTGCCATTGAAAATTGGGAAGAAAATTGAGTTGAAAATTGGACATAAATGGACTAGTTAATTAAAGACCAAGAAGAGACCTTGAGAGAGTGACATGTGGCAAGTGCAAAGTGTCACTTGCCACACCACTTGTTAAGTCATGAAATTGTTAAATGGAAGACCATATTTTGGTCTTTCTCTTGTCACTCATGATACTAGTTTCATTTCCTTATCTTTTTCATTTCTTACTAAAGACCTAACCCTACCACCCTTGAATGGTGGTGCACGTGTGAGAGAAGAAAACTAGGATTAAGAGAGATCTTGAAGAGTTTGAATATTTTGAAGCTAAATAAGTAAGTATAAGCATCACTCTTCTTGAATTGATGAATGAAACATGTTTTGATGATAGTTAAGAATTAAATGTTCATAAAATGAGGATGGGTTCATAATAAAACTTGGATGAGAAAAGGAGATAGATTAATGTCTTACTCTTGTATATGTGTGATGGGTAATAATTCATAGATTGTTATAGAGACAATGTTAAGGTTAAATGATCATCAAAGTGGTGTGTAGATGAGTGCAAAAAATTTGTTTATGAATGTGATTTGATTGTTGAATTCCGAACAATGAAGGTCCGATGATTGTGATACATGAATGGGATATTGAAATGCTACTTGTACGTGAATTTGATTGAAACAAGTGTACATAATTTGATTGTTAAATGTCAGACTACAGTCTGATGATAAATGTGTTCTGAATGTGCATTTGTATATGAATGAAAATGTGATCACAAAGTGCTTCTCAACATAAATGTTGAATACCAAACTAAGGTCCGATGATATGTGACAGTGAATAAGTGATAGAAACATTTTACTACATGAATGCATGAAAGATAAAGGCAGTTGTGACCAGAGTAGCCGACGTGAAAAGAGCTTTAAGCTCAGATATGTGCATCAGAGCCTCAGGCTCAATGTTTAATAAGCCCGGTATCCCCAACGGATATGGGACAGTTATCAATAAGCCTAGTATCCATAATAGATATAGGACAGTTTAGGCGCTCGATCACAACAAAGTGACAAATGGAAAGTGGTTCTCATGAGCATTGCATATGCATGCAATATATATGTTTTAAATAGTTTGATTAATCTCTGAACGTGACAAGTGTTTGAATGATTGAAGTGATTGTAAATGAAAAGAAATGAATTATGTGTTTATAAGTGATGATGTGTGTTATGTGATTTAGTGGGCCATTGATGATAGTCATTCACTGAGTTTGCAAAACGCACCCAAATTTTGTAATTATTTTCAGGCTTTGAAGAATACCCCTTTAGACAAACGGGAGTATACCTACTACATGCAAGTAAGAGATAGAGGTCGGGATCAGTTTGCAACTGCATTGATATTTCCTTTATTTTGTATCAAATTAAGTCTTCTGCAATTATTGTAACTTGTGTATTCAAATATTTCTGTATGAATTAAATTTCCAAATTGGAAATGCTTGTAAATGATTTTGCAATGTAATTAGATTATGACAAGTATTTTGTATTTGTAACGGGCCTACGTGGCTATTGAAATTTCTAATGATTGTATTGCTGCGATTAAAAAAATTGTACTTAGTTTCGAATGTTTGATCAATTGACTGTTCTAGCATGCCACCCTTGCGGGACTCACACTCGGACATCACTCAGGATGTCGAGTACGTGTCTCGAGAGGCTGGGGTGCTACATCCAATCTTGGCTTATTCCTTTTATTCCACCAATCAAAAATCCAAATCTAGTGTTTTACTCTTCCAAAAGTTAACAACCATTGAAAACTCCCTAAACATATACAATAAACATATAGTTGAAAAAGTTGCATCCTGTCAGACCATCTTACTAGACAATCTCTGAGCTACAACCATCGTCGATATAGAATGGAACGAACATACGTTTCCAAAACCCAAAATTCTAAAACCCAGAAAACATCTAATATATTATAATCTTAAATTTGTTACAATAGTATATAAAAAAGAGTAATCTTAATTGTTAGTTTAATCCTTTTCTTAAAGTTTTCTCGAATTGTTTTTGAAATTGGTTCATTACAATCACCGCAGTTGAGCACATGTTTGAACTTTAATGATATCCATACAATTGAGATGAGAGAATTGTAGAGAGGGTTAAACAAGAAGTACCAATTTCTTTACAGCCAAGCTTTGGACTTTTTAGTAAATTAATTTAATTAAAATTCTAATTTTAGTTAAAATTATAACTAATTCTAAGTAAATACTAATTAGGCCTAAATAAGATTAAATATCTCAAATTAATTTTTATTTATTAAATATTTCATATGTAATCTTAAAGTTTCTCAATCTTTATAATCAAATCCAACTTGATTAAATTACCTTTTTCTCTTATGTGTAACCTATTAGATTTTTTAATATATTGGCAATAGATATAAATTATAACTATAAATCATAGTTAGGATTATATTAATTTTAATTTTAATTTATCATTATTTCTCTAATTAAATATTTATATCTATAGATCAGTATTGGCAAATAGCAATGTGTTATAACCACCAAAATATATTTTAGAAATTAAAGAATTATATTACAATAAGACATAGCCTTACAATACAAAAGTTAACAACTTAATATAAAAGGACCTTCACAGGTATAAAGAACTAGTGATAAACTACCTAGGAATAGAAAAGCTAAGGAAAGCAAATACACTTTGAGCTTTAAGGACCTTGAGTGATATATGCCATATGAATAGTAGCAGAAAAATGAATAGTAGTAGTTTATAACTATAATTATAAGGAATTTAAAGTTTCATAAATATCATTTACTATCAATGTCAGATGAGATGGGAAGTCCTAACCCTCTTGACATCACTAGGTTTATGATTTGGTTAACGTTCTTTGTTATAACCATCTAAATTTATGGATTGATGTATTTGAAAATCCTTGCATTTCTCTCCCACCATATTGAGTATATTTTACATCCAAATGCTATCATAAAAAGGTTATAACCATATTTTGGAAACTTATAAATAATTAAAGCATATCAAGCAATTTTATTCCATTTATCATAAGGATAAAAGTGACTACACCTTTGTTGTATGTCTTTCATAAACATCTAAAAAAGGGACATATGAAGGAAGATAGTCTATTGATTTAAGAGCTCTCAAAAAAAGTTTACATAAAGGATTAAGGAGAGGTAGAGGACCCTTAAACCTATTAAGTGTGCTCAAGTTATTTCTAAAAGCTAACCATACAATGAATGAAGCTTTTTTAGACCAGAATTATTTTGTACTAATATGTGCCAAATAAATTTTGGTGTATAATTTTTAAATAGATCTTTGCGAGATCTATTAGTGAAGGAATAAAAGAGCTTCTAAACCAGATAATTCTATCCTCAAGAATGTGATTAGTTTGGTAATCAAGAAAACTTCTTTTGAATGTGTATTCTTATAGACCAGACTCTATCATTGATGAGAAGCTTTACTTTAACATTATCAAGATAGTGGATTTTGAGATTTTAAAAGCTAGGAAGGGATAAAACAGGCTTAGAGCAGTCCAGTTATCATACTATAATCAAGTTTCATTTCCATTTCCAATTTTCGTTTTGATTGAAGCTTATAACATGCTTCTAAGTTTAAGTAGTTGATGCATACTCTAAGAAGTATCATTTTGGATTTAATGGTCTAAATTTTTTTACTTGTAAATCATAACTATTGATCCATTTAACCCCAAAGAATTCCTTATCATTAAGGATTCTTTTTTAGAGTAGGGCCATGTTCAACATTGAGATTAATTGAGTACCTATATAGATTTCTGATGGCCATCTCTTATCTAGAGAAAATTTCTTAGAAGTTTTTCTAGGTCCCTATAAGCTTCTTTATAAGTGTAACATGCAATGAATAGTAGGTATAAAGAATGATAAGTACTTATGAATTAATTGCAATTTACTTACAAAAGTTAGATGTTAGTTACTCTAGTTACCAATTCTTCTTACTATGTCAAATAAAGCTAGCAATCATGGTATAAGATTCTTTCTAAAACTATAGGGAAACTTAGGTGAGTAATAGAAGGAGATCTAATACTTAGTTGTGTCAATTTGGCAAACGTTTGAGCTAAGTTAGGGGCATCTAAGGAGACTATATTATAGCATATATCCCTGTTAATGCTTAAACCTAACAATCTATTAAAGGAATCCAAAATATAGATAATACAAGAGATTGATCTTACATTTACACCACAGATAAAATAAATAAATAAATTTAAAAGCTTAGCTCCCCTAATCAATTCAAAAGTTTCACTGTTAAAACATTGTATGTAGGAGTAGTGATATATTGAGCAATCTAGGAGCTAGATTGAAGGGGGAAACCTAATATTTTAAAGGAAGCCAAACTGGAATTCTAATCCCAGATGTTGAATGCTTTATGAAAGTCTATTTTCATAACATATTTTTTTTCCTAAACCTTGAAAAATGATAGTTTTTCATAAGTTCATTAGCAAAGTGGATATTATCATCTAAGCTCCTTCCTTCTATAAAGGATGCTTATGAAGGATTAATCAGAAAAGTGAGAATTAATTTGATCCTTGAAACTAATAACTTGGAAATGATCTTATAGAAATTATTATAATAAGTTATAGGTCTAAAGTTCCTCATAGAAATAGGGCTATTGACCTTAAAAGGTAGGTAGAGATGAGTTTTATTTCAAACTTTTAGCATCTTAAAACAAAAGAAAATTTCCAGTTAGTTTACTCATCTACTATTTCGTTTAGCCCTAGGCTTTCTGAAAAAACAAGCATTAAAACCATTAGGACTTGGTACTTTTTTGTATTTAAGATAAACACCACTTTCACTTTCTCCTCTAATATGAATGGTTATAAAAGAATTTCACATCATTTACATTATTGCCTTAAAAGTGAATTGGAGATGACAAAACTAAGAGATATATCCATAGGTGATCCTCTAGTAGGTGTGCCTAGATTTTTCTAGAAGTAGTCTTTTACAAGTGCCAATGGTTCCATATAATAAAAAATGAAGCCATCCTTCTTATTTATAAAAGATGTCTATTCTTATTTTTCTAGCAAGTAATGATGAATGAAAGAACTTAGTATTTCCATCTTTATCCATCAACCAAGTAACTCTAGATTTTTTTTCTTAATATGAGAGGCATGAATTTCCAAAGCTCTAGTATAATCTTTCAATGTAAGTGTTTCAGCCAATTTTTTCGACACATCTAAAAGGGTGTCATAAAGTGCATTCTAAAGGTATGAAATATTCATGTTCCTTTCAAGATTTAAAGAAAAGTTAAAAAGTAAACTTGAATTGTGCCTTTTAATCTCGTCCTTTATACTATATTAGTTTTTTTTGTAGATTTTGAAAGATCCAAAGCTTGAAACCTCCATAATCAATCCTATGGATGCTAAATCCTAGAAACCCTGAATATCATATAAGAAATTGAATTTTTTTAAAAAAATCTCCTTTATGTTAGTAGAAAGTCATATACTTCAATATGGGAATTATCATATCCAAGACAATTTTTAAAGGAAGCTTTATTATTTTCAAATTTCAAAAGCTATTCGTAATTGACCAAGGTTCTATCATGTTTCTTTCTAAGAAGCTATTCACCGTCCTATCCATTGCTCTAAATGAAAAAATCATCGTTCTTTTTTTAGGTAAGTTATTTTAATACTAGTTAAGCATGATCCAAGTTTAGGACAAGGTATGCTTAAGCTCCTTTAGCTTTAAAAGCTAGTGTGAAGTTATTAGTCCCCCGAGATTAGCCAAGGCTCTTGAATTAAACCATAAATATTTATTAAATCATCCCATAAGGCAACTCTTTGGAATGCAAAAGTTTGATGCATAAATAAATGGAAGTTATAGAGTCTTGAAATTATAATGAATATTTAAATGGATTCATTGATCAAAAGAGGTGTGACCAAGAATACTAATTTTGGTGGGATTATAGGTTATTACTATCCTACCATAACGGTGACCTTTATGATTTGTGATCAAATTCTAGTTCCTCTTGAGTAATAAAACTTTGTATATTTATCTGCCTTAAGCTTAGGCTCTAGAAGGCCAAACATCATTGGCTTTATTAAGATGATATAACCACAAACAATTTGTTATTTCATAGGGCTATTAAGCCCCCTTATATGCCAGGCTAGAATGGACATAAATATTAATAGGAAGTAGAGCCTATATCTTTAGCATTACATCTTGATATCTTCTTACCCACCATTCTGAAATCCTTCAATATATGGTTAGGGAAGTAGGAAGGAGTATTGCAGTTTGTGTTACTTCAAAAGCCAAATAGGAGTTCGTACATCCTTTTAATGATCCCCTGAATTTGAGGTCAAGGTCCCTCTTATAGGTACTATCAAGTCCTTTTCTTTTTGAGGTATCAAAGCTAGGGACTCTTAAGAATTATAAATATCACTAGAAACGGCCAATGAGTTCTTTGCCTCTTTAGTAGGAAATGAGTTAATTTGGTGATTCTTAGTTAATGGGGCTAAAAGATGGCTAAGCAAGAAAGGTTGCTAAATTCTGAGCCTCTAACCCTATAAGTTCTTCAAAGCTACCATTTTTTAAAAGTCCTCCATGTAGGTTTCCAAAGCCTCCCTTGTTGCTTCAATGTGGTTTTTTTCATTGGTAATTAACAATAATGGAATTCTCTATCAATGTATCATCCTCCCCTAGCCTTAGTAATGGAACTATATTTAGAATTTCTTAGCTTAAATACACTCCTAAACAAATTCTCATATAGCCTATATGCCTTCTAGCAGTTATTGGTTCATCCATATGAAGTGGTTTCCCAATATAGCTTGCTAAGGAGCTTAATCCCTAATGGACTAGTATTTTAGATAGATGTTGTGAAACTTTACCCATAGGTGAACTTGTTTTCACATGACATCCTTTAGATTGATCCCTCATTTTCAAAGCTAAAGAAAGATTGGCAAGCTATTGTAATGTTAAGGACCTTCCTCCATTATCTTATGAGCTCTCTCTTTTAAGGTGAATCTTATGAGAAACAAGTTATTCAGTAGAACATCTAAAAGGTCTCTAATTTTCTAATGTTTAAGAGACCAATGCTTCATAATAGGAAAGGCATGATGTTCATTAAAGAAGAACCTTATCACTATGGAGAACTAAACATTCACATGTTTTTTTTAATGTGTGCAAAAAGGGAGAAACAATTGAACCATCATATGTCTCGGTAAGGGGATAATAACAAAGAGAAAATTCAGATTGATCCCCTATAACCTTATTCTAGTTAAAGAAAGTATTAATCTTCGAGGCTTCCTTAGATAATGAAGATGAAGTTAGCATGCTAAAAGGAGCCTCATCTAATAATCCTTGGTAAGGTAATGGAAAAGAGCAAAAGAGGGAAATTACTTTCTTGTAAGGAGCTGTTCGTGAACCGCAAGTGCATGATTGTCAAAGTGAGTAATAAATTGGTAAGAACCGAGTCGTGTTATGCTAGCTAACAGTGTTTGAAATTAGGTTGGGTGAAATTTTGGGAAATTAAAAGCAATGTAAAGAATTATAAAAAACTGAAACAAATTTTTTAGCAACTACCCAATTCAATGCAACCAAAATAACTATGAATATGACAAACCTAGGTAATAACTAATTAAAAAAAGAATGCAACAATTGACTAATTAAAAGTATTAACTTCAATGGGGAATGTCTTTCTCTTAGGGAATGATATTTTTGCCAATCTTAATATTGAATTAGCTATCCTCCATAAATGAAAAATCCTAACCTTGAGAGTAATTAATCCCCTTCTCCCAAAGGTAAATTAATTTATCCTCTCTAGACATCCCTTAGTAATCCCTTACTTAAGTTCTTTCTAGAGTTTCTTAAGTTCCAAAATCAAACCTTCTATTTTCACTTCCTAAGTTTCTTGAGTCTCCCAACTCATAAGAAAATCTTAGCTGAAATTCCTTCAATCTTTGAGCAAAACCCCTTTTTCTAAAGTTGAATTTATACTAAGCAAACTTCTAATGATCTAAAGTAAGAACAAATAAACCCAAGGAAAATCATTAAGTATATGAATATTTAGTCATAAAGTCCAATAATGTTCAATGTTAAAGCATCATTAAAATATCAAATCCTTAAGAGAACTTAAGGTTCTAGCCGCAAATCATCATACTAAGCAATCCAAATGTAGAAACCCTAGATAAACTCATGAAGGAATCAAATAAAAAAAAAGAAAAGCTTGGCTTCAAACTGCACCAGAATAATGTGACCTCCCCTCTCCTTGCGTGGTTGCTTTGTTCTTCAATAAAGGTTGTGTTAGTTAGGGGTTACGTTAGTCTTCTCTAGAGGCTGTCTATTTTTCAATCCTATGAATGGATGCTGCTTTGGAGGTTGTGTTATTGTAACAGCCCAAATCATCTGCTCATAGATATTGTCCGCTCTAGGCCTTGGCCCAGCCAAGCCCTCGTGGTTTTGCTCTTCCCACCATTGGGAAGATGCGTCTGTAAGGGAGAGGTATCCGTACCCTTATAAGGCATACTTCATTCCCCTCTCTAATCGATGTAGGATCTCACACTCTCCACCCCCCTTAGAGCCCAGCCTAGCTATCACAACGATTCAAGTACCAGCTCTGATACCACTTTTGTAACAACCCAGATCACCCGCTCACAGATATTGTCTACTTTGGGCTTTGGCCCAGCCAAGCCCTCACGGTTTTGCTTTTCCCAAGAGCTTCCCAGAAGGTCACCTATTTTGGAACTACTCTTGTCCTAACACATTTAACTTCGGAGTTCTGATGGGATCTGGTGCGTTAGGCTATGGAAAACGCATCTGTAAGGGAGAGGTATTTGTACCCTTATAAGACGTACTTCGTTCCCTTCTCCAATTTAATTTTCACAACTCGGTACCACATCGGACCTATGACAACCTCCGCATAACCAGGCTAAGGATACTCACGGTATCCTTAATCCAACTATACAAGGCTAACTGAATATCTATTCTTTCCTTTCTCTTTTTTAAATTCGAGCAGCACAATGACTATGTTTTAAAAATCTCAAAAAGTTACAAACAATTTCAAATACACTTTTATATTTACATCTAACCACAACTTCAAGACTTTAAAGTTCACTCAAGGCAATCTGAAAGATAGTATCAAAAGATTCATACATAAAGTTATTTATAAAACACAAGGCATTCAAAATTTAACTTACAAAATCATAAAGTGTATCTACATAAACACAATTCATGAGCCACTAGGCCCTAATAGTACCAAATAGGAAACTACCCACATGTGGTAATACCCCGAAAATGTCAATAGAATGCACGATCCACTCAAAGCTTCAAACTCACTAAATTAACACTACAAGAAATTACTCAATTATCGACGAAACATTCCGTCAAAAAATTGGGAATTTTCGTCAGTATTATTAATTACCGAAGAAATTTGGTAGGAGAAAAAACCATCGAAAAATGGACCGTAGCTAATATCATCGACGGAACATTCCGTCGATGAATTACCAACGGTATTTACCGACGGTAATGGATCGTCAGAACTAATTTAACGACAGAATATGTTAGTTTAAATTTCGTCGGTGAAATTTAGGGACGGACAAAATTCTGTTGCTAAATCGAAGGCAATGACTAAGAAAGTCAACTCAATTTATCGACGATTTTATTTACAGTCGGTAAATTGCATCAAAATTTGCGACGGAATTGTTTTCCGTCGGTAATAGATGGTTATATTTTTTTAAAATTAAATTCCAATGTTATGAATTGTTGTTATAAATGCGTAATGTTAAGAGTTACCAATTATTTGTTCATAATAAATTAATTTGTATATATAATTTAATTATAAAGAAAATTAATTAATAATATAACGTATAAAGTATTTTATTTAATAATAAAAACAAAACAGTGAACAAACATTTGGTTTTTTACTAAAAACAAATGACAAGAAGAAGCTAATGTCGTGATGATCGTGAATGCTTTGAACTATTAACAATCCCTTTTAACTGTTCCATCTCCTGTCTCAACTGAGCCATCTGGTCCATTTGCTCTCTCATCTTAATCATATGCTTCATCTCCGCTCTCATTTGAGTAAGCCGCTCCATCTCCTCTCTCCTCTTATCTGCCTGCTCCATCTGCTCCATCGACTCTCTGATCTTTGATACCTGCTCCATCTCCTCTCTCATCTTCTCTCTCATCTCCTCTCTCATCTTCATGCTCATCTCCTCTCTAATCTTAGCTATCTGATCCATGTGTTCCATCCGTTGATTAACGTTAGCCTCTGTCAAATACCCTATATGCTCCCTCAATGTGTCCACTGTGACCCGAAGCTCGGATACTTCATTGCTTTGCATTAGCCGAGCAGGTGCTGCTGTATTGGACAGGGAAGAGCGCGAATAACATGTGTTCGCATATGAACCTAAGCTGAATATTCTTCCACGACGGTCCATGTCACCCACAACATCAAGATATGTTTGAGTGTAGTCTACAGGTTGTTCCTCCTAAGACTGTTGCTGAATATTTTGTTGTAATTGGTCCTATTAGGAAGCAATGTTTACATTAGTAATTAAGGTATTATTGTTACGGAACAATAAAAATATATTAATTTCACTTACATTCAGCTCTCTACATCAGGTGTTGATGAAAGTCACACCATCATGTTTCTTCGTGTGGGTGTGCAAAAATAGCTGGATAGGTGTAGGCTTCGTGCCCAATGACTTTTCCTACATG
>JANVCQ010000001.1:25213299-25241505 GCA_025531925.1 Erythroxylum plowmanianum
AATGAGGTAGTGAGACTGCATGGGGTTCCAGTGTCTATAGTATCAGACAGGGATCCCAGATTTACTTCGAGGTTTTGAAAGAGTTTGCAGTCTGCTATGGGTACCAAGTTGAATTTCAGTAATAATGCCAAGTGGAGTGTTTGTAGTGAGTATTCGTAGCTCACTCTTATCAGAGGATATGTACCGGAATGATATGCAGGCATCCCGGTGTGTACCCTGCGGTAAGAGGGCGCTACAAGATCAATCTATCAAGGGTTTAGGGGAATTCGAAACCTAGGTACTAATTTCCTCGTATTGATAATTTACTAAGTGTTTCCTTTAATTCTCTAATTAAATTTTATTATTTGTTTATTTTACTTTTTAAGTTTTAGTTTCTTTTAATTAAAATTCATAATCAATTCGTAGACTAGGTAATAAAATAATGGTAATTATTGGTAATCACTGTCCTCGTGGGATCAACCCATATTTGTCGGTACTAGCTAAAACTATGTCGTGCACTTACAATAATTCATAATTGACACACTTAGAAATAGTCAATCATACACCTGTTCCTCTACATTTTCATCCATATGTTCAACCAATTCCTTGTTCATCTATATTTTCATAGTCCTCTTCTCTAGTTAAATAATATGTCATGAGCATGCAAAGGTGTGTCTAGATGATAAGTTATATACACATCAACACTCTTATGAATTTACATAAGGTTTGCTAGCCTAATACAACTCTGGTTTGACTCAATTAATCCCATTGACTTTTTGAAGTTAAAATAAAGTACTTTATAATGTGCCTTATCAATTGGGTGGTATATTAATTCCGTCCCTATCTTAAATATTTTTCTATTATTGATATAGTCAATGTCAGTATTCTTAAATGTGGAAAAATACTCACAAATATATTTGAATTCAAGTTTTAAAATGAAATTTTCACCATAAAAAAGCCTTACACTTCCATATTGAGCCATTAGAACATGTATAGCAACCATTAGACAATAACATGAGTACAAATTTATTATAAGCAAATGAGCTCTTCCCTTGGATCAATCATGGAGAGTAAGACATAAAGCTTAAGAACAATCAGCAACCAACTACAATATCTAAAACTTATTCTACAAAATCCAATGTTTCATCATTGAAAAAACTATCTAGAGATAAGAACATTGTATTAGCATCACTGGAAAAATACCCAATTCAGAAAATTCTATAACACACAACAAGAAATAAACCAAAATCTTGTAAAATTTACTGTTGGCATGACTGGGAAAATAACCATTTCATTAAAAGTCTAATGATAGTAAAGAATTTCACTTGCACACATTTTACCAAGTTACAATGAAATAAAATCATAAGCAGCATAATACGTGGTAGTTTCAACAGCTAGAGAAATAAATCTAGAAAAGTCATTCATAACACTAACAACATATAAAATTGCGTTATTTCATAAGTCTGATTGGGTCAAATCAAATGGAAAGTTGTATTTGCATAATGCATCTGATTTGATCAAGATTTGACAAAGATCAATCCATGCGTGTCAAGTGGACATATGTGTGTTAATTGTCTTTGAAGTTTTTAGTGCTTAGACAGATGCTATGATCCTCATATGGGGCCACTTCATAAAAATTTTGACACACGGATGCTATGATCCTCATATGGGGCCACTTCAAAAAAATTTTGACATAAATATCTAGACATTGATTGCGACTCGATAATTTGCTAACGTCTATAATTCAGAGTACAGAAACTTTACTACAGAGTATATAACTTAGCTGCTGAGCATGCATGAGTATTTGTAATGTAGTCAATTGACGTACACGTCTATAAAGATTAAATCACCTTTAACATTAAACCTGCACTGCAAAGTGGTGAATCTTCATCTTCGTGTTTGTTTGCCCTAAGTAAGGGAAATGAGACAGCATTTATGAGTATCTGTCAATGGATCTACATTTGCGTTACACTGTGTGTCAATTGATCTAGATTTGTCTTGTTTTAGAAGCATGCAAGAGTAATTGATAATTTTTTAATAAATGTCATATCTCAACATTTGTGTTCACGGAGATTTGAAGGACAAAGGATAATGAATAGGGGACCATGAGGAATCTGGCATTATGCCTAATAATTCAGACAACAACATATAATTAATATAAGCTAAAAACTAGACAAAGGAAGGGACCTACCACGATGTTTTGTCATTATATTTCCCAAGAATTCAACAGTGGTGTGTAGGAGTAGGAGACACACAGGCGTAGCCTGCGGAAGAGAGAAAAACGTATTGGAGACACTCAAATGTGTTCCTGCTGCACTTGAGTCTGTTGGGAGAGACTAAACGTGATATGGGGAATTAGGGTTTCTGACGAAGAGTATCTGCTCCGTTTTGCAACTAAGGGATTTAAGGAATTAGGGATTAGGGATTTCATAATTATTTAACTTAATTATGGTTAATAATATTTAATTAACTGATTAAGTCCTAATTAGTAATTATATTATTGTTAGTGCTTATTTGGATGAACTTTTGGGAGGTCAATAAGTATTTTTTCCGCCACAAAAACTTTTTTTAAGAAAAATGAGTATTTGACTGAAAAATAAAAAATCATTTCTTTAATAGATATGACTTTTTTTTTGTAGTCAAAATATAACTTTTTAAGAAGCTCAAATTTATAACTTCTCGAAAAAAGCCTCTCAAATAACTTTTTCAGATAAATTTTTCAAATTAATTAATAAGCCTATTTTTTAGTATATTTTGTCCTATATTTTACACATAATTCTTACAATATCTACAAACTCATCTTTACGCTTATTTTAGAATTTATATAATATTATTTGGCCTTTTTATATATTTTAATATTTATTTTTTATATTAGTTTTACTTATGTTATAATCTATATTAAATATTTGGTTAGATATATTTTTATTTATGTTTCATATGTTTTAAAATTATATAATAATTAATATACTGTGCTTTGCATATTGTTTAATATGCTTTAAATAATATTTATATGCATAAATAATTTTAATTACAAAATAAAATATAGTTAAAATTAAAAGTATTTTTTTATTTTTATATTATCCAACAGTCTACTGCATGAAGCTCTTTCAAAAAAGTTCTTTTTCAAATGGTAGCCAAATAGTCAACTAACTTCTTAAAAAAGTTCTTATCAAGAAAGATCTACAGAAAAAACTCTACTGACAGAAGTTTCATTGGTATAAGCTCAACCAAACAACGGCTTAGACTAATATGGATTAAAAACTCTTAATCTAATTAGTTATCTTTAAATTAACCAAAAAGTGAGTGAAAAATGTCACATTTGTTTAAAAAAAGTGCCACATTATTAACCTAAGTGGCATATAGCTGACGGAAAGTTAATTCCGTTAAATTTTCCATCCTTATAGAGTTTTTTATGAACGTTGTGCAAATGTTGGAGTTAGATTTAAATAGTTCGAAATGTTAAGGTTTAATTTTTCAAGGTAAACCTTATGATCAATTTTGCTTCTTTTTTTTTGCCTTAAACAAATTTCAAATGACTCTAGAAAAGAAAATCAATGTACTATAATCTTTTTTGACTTAATTACAAGGATAAAAATGAGTTTAGAAAAGGAATTGAAGTATTGACCTCAAACTTTAAGGATGACTTTCATAGTCATCGACTAATTAAGTTTTCAAGAATAAAAATAAGTAAGTTTTACCATTGCTACACTGTATTTATTTGGATTGCTACTTTTATACGCCCTTTATAACATTTCATTGTGTTTCTTATCGGGATTCTCTCCCTAAAATCATTTTTAATGAACTCTCCGATTCTCTAAGACCTAAGCAATTATCATAATCAATGAAAGTTGATCTACTTGTATTCATTATTCCTCACTAGGACGAATTGTATATTAATAAAAAGAGGAATAGAGTTTAAACGTTAATTGACTCAAGTATTAGAAAGTTCTTTCTTTCTACAAATCCGATGCTATGTTAAAATGTTCTTTTTTATTTTGATTTTGGTTTAGTGTCTTTCCTACTATACTAAACTTGGATTTAGAATGATTTGTAATGCCTTCTAGATCAGTTCTATCCTTAGGAGGTTGTTGCTTCGTTCCGTATTATACAATTTGTTCCTAACTAAAAATTAATTAACTCTACTAGATCTAAAATAATTTGTTAGAGTTGTAATCAGTAATCAGAATTTCTGTAAATACTAATTATATAACAAGAAAAACTTGCATTTCGAATTCTGGGACTCTTCCACCTGTGAAACAGACTTTACAAGCACTCTCATGCACAATGTAAAGTGTAGGAAGCCTTGTTTACTCAATCTTAAAACATATGTGTGAGTTGGACTTTTTTAAAGTTAATATTCGACTAATCTATGAAATGGACCTCATTTTTTTATTTTTATGAAAATGTTAAAATTAATTTCATTCTATATCTATAAATCCATATTTTAAAAAATAATTATTATACAAAATATAAATTATTTATTAAAATATATATTTATTTAGAAATAAAAATATAATCACTTACAATAATGTCTACAAGATATTAATCATAATTTATAAAAAAATTATTAGATAAATAACTATAAAATCTAAAGTTGTGATAATATATAAATAATACCATGTTATATAAATTATCAATTAATTTAAAATAAATATTGGAAGACAATAATAAGTTAAAATAAACGTTAACTCAGGTTGAATTTTGTATATATAATTTAAACTCAACCTTTAAAATTTTTAACTTATTTTTAAATTGTGAACTCTTTAACTTTTGAATTTAACATATCAAGTTAAATGAATTTTGGGACAATTTATACATATGTAGTCAATATCTACACTTAACGTGTATATTCATATGTTTTAACTTTTCTTTTTCTATGACACGTTCTTTACAAAGGTTTCCATATTTTAATAAAAAATGAAATTTTCTTCTTTGGTGAGTATATATACGATATACTAAAAGTAGACAGATGAAAGGTTATTAATAAAAGTACACTACAAGAAAAGAAACCCTTTTGTGATGTTTTTAAAAAGTCACAGAATGTATTCTGCGACATTTTAAAAAATGTCGTGGAATGTGGTATAGGCAAAAGATTTCTGCGACTTTTTATGTAAAACATCACGAAAAATATTGACATTTCGCGACGTTTATAAAAACGTCATTGAAGGTTTAGACAATCCGCGACGTTTTTAAAAAACGTCATAGATTATTTAACATTCCATGACGTTTTTAAATAGTCACAAAATGTGAAGGAATTCGCGACGTTTTTTTGGAAACATCACGAAATGTCTTTTGCAACGTTTTTAGAAACGTCGCGAAATGTCTTCCGCGACGATTTATTTGTTTTATTTTTATTTTTTTAAAATCATATTAATTTAATAATTTTATTAATTATTTTTAAAATGCAATTTTTAATCTTGTTTGTTTAATAACTTTTCAATATTATTTATAAATTTTATTTATTTAATAATTCTTCAATTTTTTTAGCATATCATTAATTTTAATAATTATTCATGTATCACAAGAATTTCATCCCTAAATATATTATTTAGTTGCAATTCGCAAACATATCTTAATACACTAATAAATATCAAAATACACTAATTAATATCAAAATATACTAATTGTAATTCGTAAACATGTCATAATACAACAAAAGTCGTGCATTAGCTATTTTCGTACAAGTATAGGAGCTTAAGACTAAGACCACAAGGCATGCCACAAGAGTTACAGGGACAAGAATTAGATAAAACAGCTCTACTGCCTCTGCCTCTTTAGTGTTGGGTTCAAAGTTTGAGTTCACACCAGTTCATTAGTTGATGCATTGTACACCACATCAAGAATCAGTCACTACTGCTTGATTCTTGATGTGGAGGCACTAGTGACTAATTCTTGACGTGGAGGCACAAGTGATTCACATTGTGTGCTGAAATTCCCAGATGACTTGTAAAGCCCCTAATAAGAGAACATCCATGTTAGGCTATAAACTAGCCTCCAATATCAAAAGTAGTTCTTAAAAGAAAATAAGCTTTACCTTCAATGATGTATTGTTCTGAGGATATATCTCATTAACAATTTCCAACGTAAATGTACCAACTGGTGGTGATCAGATTGTTAAATGGCACGAGTCCACCTTGGTAATCAATGCTCTCAAACGAATCACCCAAACTCTTAACTAGAGATAAATTACAACTAGTGATTAATTAACTAGGTTTAAATTTTTACAGTGGGAAATGGAAGCAAAAATCAAAAAACAAATTATGAACGTGAAATTGATCACAGACCTTCAGGTTCTCGCTATTAATTTTAACTGATATTAGCTTCATGCCTTGGCCATCCAAAACCAGAGGGTAAGAAGAACCTGTCAGGAAGAGAGAAACACTAAGATTGTATCATGAAAACAAAATTGATGACTGTTAGCTACCAGTACCCGAATATTAACCAGTTTAATAGCTACCTTCAACTCTAGGGAACACGGTTATTTTCGAGCTAACTATTGTTTTCTCTTTATCCAGAATAAAACTCAAATCCACCTTAAATTTTAGTGTGATAAGGAGATAAAAAGACATAAAATAGTTCCAAAAATACATTGGAAGTCCCAACAGTCAATTCTCTTTTATATCCATACCATATCAAAGTAGTAATCAGGCAATTTGTAGTCATTTAAGAATATTTCTTTCGGAGCATCCATGTTGGATTCTTCAACTTGCTTCTATAATGTTTCTATTGAAATTGAACAAATTAGCTTCCTGCTGTTTTGTTTAGCCCTCTGAAAGTTGAAGAAGCATAATAAACACATCAATAAAAAGGTTGATTAAAATAAATGTCAATGACATTTGAAAGGTAACCTGAATTAGATCAATTCTTAGAAAAGACTAACAAAATCGTCTGGCTGATCATTATAATACATAACATGAAAAAGAAGATGAAGCCTTGACATAAAATCAAATTTCGATGCAAATATATATATATATATATATATATATATAGACACACACACACACACACACACACATATATATATACACAAACCTCTGAGCTTAGTAAGTGCCTGTATCTGGATATATTTTTTACTGAATTAGAGATGAAACTAACTTGGTTTGTAACCTTAGGTTGCATAAATCAACAAAACAAAAAGTAAATGAAAATCAGTAGTTGAACATTAGCATGAACAAACATTTGTAATAAAAACTGAAGAGCATACAATAAATTTCAAATATCTTAATGTGCATCAAAGTTTAGACAGAACATATTTCGACAGTTTTTCAACTAAAACTTAGCTAGCCAAGCAAGGGCCCAAATATCAATCTCGCAAGAACACAACAACAAGAGAATCTAAATGATTGTATAGGCACTAACACAAATCATTTTGAGGGAATCTGAACAAGGCAAAAACAAGTAGCGTCGATAGACTAAATATATCCAGAACTACTTTGCATTCCTAAAATCTCATTACAAAATAAATAACGCAATCAATTATCTCCAGTTACACAAACAAACATAACTACAGTCAACATCTTGAATAACAACGGAGTAGGAAATGGGGTAGGAGTAATCACAGGAGTAGTGGAGATCAAACCCAAAAGATTGGTCCTTGGAAAACACGAACTTTTGCATGGAAGAACCAACAGAGCCATTTAGACCCAAAATCTCCTTAAACAAACTACTATAATTAATCAATCACGAAAGCAAACTACAACAAACCCGCCAGTTGGGTCAAAAATTTGTCCCTAAAAAACCTAAATGCCTGAAATAATCTCCAAATTGATAAACCCCAAAACTAAAAACCGAAAACCCAAAATGAAGATTTTGATTGGTAGTAAGTAAGCAAGTGGAATCGACAACACAGACAACACGCACACATTCACAAGAATCCAATTACTCCCAAAGAAAGAGGAAAAAATCAAATCTATTAGAAAGGAGAAGATCTGGAAGAGGATATAGGCACCTAAATATGCACTGAAGTATCGAGTGAAGAGAGAAACAGACAAAGACCGAGAAACGAAGTGTTGAGCGACTGAGGGTGTAAATCGTGAAGAGGTGATTGCGGCAGCGGCAGCGAGGGAAGAGGTCAATCTCCTCCATATTGTAACCGTTAGTTTTTGAGTGTGTATTCTTTCAGGTCACACCCTGTTTCATCCCTTAGTTTTTGCAGTTTTGTCTCGCTTTTGCTATAACAGACTCGGGGCTTTTGTTCTCTTCAGTGCTTTTCTGTTGAGAATGAGAGAAATGAAGAAATGGCAGTGATGAAGAAGAAACGACAGAGAAAAAAGATGAACTTTTAAATATTAAGTAAACAAAAGCCTAAAATAACCACGACGTTTTACTCAACAAAATATTGCGGTTTCTATTTTGTGACGTTTTAACAAAAAAAATATCACAAAAGATGTTACAAATCTGTGACGTTTTTATAAAACGTCGTGAAAATTTTGAACTTTTCGTGACATGTTTTAAATGTCACGAAAAGTCTTTACAATCTGTGACATTTTATCAATAAAACGTCACAGATTGTATTAATTTCTTGTAATGGTGGGAATGACATTTGATTCTCGTTTCGTCTAGCCTTGCTTGAAATTAACTGGCTTGGTTGAGTTGACTTAATTTCAAGTTAAATTCTGTGTCTTTTTTTTATTTCAAAATTAAAGTTAAGTTTGAATTTAGGCTAGTCAATTCAACCCGGTATAAGGTTTAAATATCATCGCACACTCAGTCCGAAGTCCCACAATGAAGTGGAGTTTGAAAAGATCTGATAATACGTAGCCTTATCCCTATATAGTAGAGAGGCTGTTTCCAGTAGACCCACATGCAGATGCAACAATAAAAAAGTTATGCAGGTTAAAGAATAAATATGTAAATAAAATTATTACTTTAGAAAACATTATAACCAAGAAAATAAAAGTCTTGCCTTATAAAAGAAGTCGCATACAACAAAATAAGAGGGGTCGTACGTGAAGCAATAGGAAAAGACTGATGGTTTTTTTAACAACAATAGACTTGTCAGGGGGCTCGAAAAAGCTAATGATATCTGAAAAGTCAAAGGGGTTAATTAATTTGCAGACTTTCAAAAATTTCCTTTTTCACGAACAGAATAAAACTACTCAAAAATGAAATAATAAAAACATCAAATTTTGGTAACGCAGTTCGGCACATTTTGTCTACGTCTATGAGGCCCTTATCTAGATTGATCACTTTCACAATAATTCAATAGAATTACACAAGATCCACCTAAAACAACACCACTTAATCCTTGTAACTATCTCTCAACCTCACTACTCGTGAAAGATTTTCACACCTCATCAGAGGATTTCTCTAACTACTTTCACTTAAAACAATAATAAATAAAAATAGCTCAAGTACTTAATCAACTGCAAATTAAATAACAAAATACTTGAGACAAAGGAAGACTTCCCTATGGATTTATCTCCTTAAAATAACCCAGTTGAAAACCTTCTCCATAGTTGATTCTTTCATCACAAGAATAAGTCACGGTGTTGCTTCAAGTAATAACCAGTCCCCACATTACCAAAGATGATATTCACCTTATTAACAAAAACAACTTCACCATGGCTCACATAGAAACACGTTAATTGGCTATGTTAATTAACATACGCAGCAACCAATATTTTCCTTCAAAGACACATGAAAAGCGTATTCCTTCATAAGCTCACGCACATATATTACTACCGCACACACTGCAACACGTTTCTACTCCACTTGCGTGTTTTTAATAAAATTCTATCATAAATCAAGTAAGTAAGCAACACCACTTCTAGAGATCCACGTGGGCTTCCTCAACCATATGCCAAAAAAACACAAGACACAATATACAACAACATAAACACTAAATGCGCAGCCAACCTCTTTTCTTTTCTCACACATGACATCCACACCCAGCAACAATGCACACATTCATGTGGTTTTACCAAGTCACCTCTTTTTTGATAGACTTCAATTAAAACCCAATCTCTAGAGGCATGTTTTGGATAGACTTCAATTTAAATACAATCTTCAGATCTGCTGCATATCCATTAAAACACAATCTCCATCCATCTTCATCAATCTATATAACAATTTTAATTTTCTTATATGTCCAATTTAAAAAGTCAAAACTAAATAAGATATATACAAAATATATCCTAACAATCTCCCCCTTTTTGACATTTTTGTCTCAACTCTAGAACTATACATAAATAATTATAATTGGACATATAAAATAAAAATTCTTGATGCTCCTTCTCAATGCAATGTTCAAGTACATGTTCCATAAGCACAATCCAAGTCCAGTCAACAAAACACAAAGAGAAGAAAAAAATACATCTTATCTATGTTCTCCCCCTTTGAGACAAGAGATGTCAAAACTCCAAAATCAAGAAGCTCCCAAAAAACGCAGAACTTGCTGCTTCAAGTTACGAAGGGCATCAGCAGCGATATGAAGAACACCTTCAATCCTCTCAATCTCAGAAAATAAAGCAACATGAAGATTAACATTTGAGGTCTCCGTAGCATCCGAAAGATCGAAAGCAACATACGACAAGTCCACGACCTGTGGTTGTCGAAAAATCTATGGAGAGATATTCATTAATGGTGCAGACTTAAGCATGCTTGATTCAATCCTGGAAACTTCATTGGAATACAAAAATTGTGAGATCAAGCATGGAAAATATAAGAGAGAGTGAGGTTTACTCTCAATAGCAACATCACGTCGATAATGAGACACATAAGATTAAAATTTACCCCCATACCAATCGCATAGAGTAGCTTGGCCTATGCCAGATAAACGGTCATAACATGGGTACTAAGCATCCAATTGGACACTATCAACTTAAAATACTTCTAGGTCAGCATTGACAACCGAAGAACATAACTAGATGGCCAGGCAGTCAGTTTGTCACTAGTTAAAATCGTGACAATCAGATCCGTCGATACAACCCACTCATCATCATATAATAGATCACTAATCACGTTATCAAATCCCAAAAATAGATTTAACCAAGTAGCATCAAAATTAACTACCCGACCCCACACATAAACAACTCCATAAGAAACAACATCTATATTCAAAATATCACATGTCAAATTAGAGTAAAATTCTTTTACCAGAGTAGAGTCATAATGCCTTGAAGGAAGTGAAGCTTGTAGCAAGGTACGCTTTGAAAGTAAGGTGTACAAGCCATGATGTTGAAATTCATCCAAGTTTATCGGCCGATCAAGAACAAACCCAATGTCTGAAAATGTACTCCATTTCTGCTCGGCAACTAGGGTATAAAACTTGAATGAAATCGCATTGTTGACTCACAATCTAACTAAGGAACAATAACGAGGCGACCGTACAATCTTTCTGCATTTCATCTTTGTAGGCTTTCTTGGAGTCAGAGGAGGTAATAGCGGTGGAATAGACTCAGCAAGAGGTGCTTTGGAATCTGAAGTTGATTCTTCAACCATGGATTCTATCACCCGGGTAACATCATCAATGGGATCATTTTTATCCTGAACATTCGAAATGTCAATAAGTGTTTCTGAAGAAAAGCTAGCCTCGATAACATTTCTGTCATATTTTGGATTCAAAAGTAAGCAACTTGAGCATCGCGTTGCAACCACCGACTTCTTCTTGGAAACCGAGGACAGAACTTGTTCTTTATTCTTTCCCATACTCCAATTTTTAGGTAGTCAAAAAATTAACAAGCCAGTAAATTCCAAAAATAGTCAGCCCATAACTCAATCAAGAATTAGTCAAAATCCAGTCAACAACACAGTGGGCTTCAATTTCAATAAGTCCATATTCAACAGATCAAACAACAAATCAGTAGCTTCCAACACAATCAATCAATTATACCACCAAAATCCACAGACCCAATCACAATTCAATAGAGTGGACCGCAATTCTTCAGTTTCAATTACAAGCAGTCAACAAAATAAAGAAAGAGTCAGTACTAGCTGGAGAACACTGAATACGATGAACCACCACCGCTGTTGAGATTGAAGTATTTTTTCCCAAGATGAATGCTGGAGTAGAGGAGAGGGGCATGACTTGCTTGAAGGAGCAAAGAGCGTGCATGGAATGTAAAAGGAGTAGAGGGCGTGATTTGTTTGGGGAGAAGACTTGCGTGGTGAGGCAGAGAGGAGTTTGGGCGGGCAACAACATTAAAAATAGATGAATGAAGCTAAGTTAGGGATTTTAAATCCCTTAGATAGAAACACTGCATTCCCCCATTTTTTAATACTAATTTCTTTTCCTTTTCTTATAAATTATTTTTTATTTTTTGTTTTTAAAAAAATAAAAAGAAAATAGTAATGAAGGGCACAAAGTCCCAAAGCTCCTCTAAGAAGTTCAAACCTTACCGCATCAAAAGGTTTACTAAAAATATCTGCCAACTGCTTTCTGGTAGATACATGAGATAAGATGATTGCCTTGCTTTCCATGAACTCCCGAATAAAGTGATATCGAAGATCAATACATTTCGTCTGTAAATGTTGAACTGGATTCTTTGAAATATGTATTGCACGTTTATTGTTACATAAAATTGTCAACTCATTCTAATCAATCCTATAATCCTCTAACATCTGTTTCATCCAAAGCAGTTATGAGCAACAACTACCTGCAGCTATGTATTCAGCCTCAGTAGTCAAGAGTGAGATTGAATTTTGCTTCTTGTTGTACCAAGAGATCAGATTGTTTCCTAGAAAGAAATAGCCTCCTGAAGTGCTTTTGCGATCATCTAATTTTTTAGCCCAATCCGCATCACTGTATCCAGCTAGATAAGATGTTGAATATTATGTACACCATATTCCAAAATTCGATGTTTCGCTTACATATCTGAAAATCCTCTTGACCGCTATCAGATGTGTTTCTTTTGGGTTCGCTTGATAGCAAGCACATACACTAATATTATAGCAAATATCTGGCCTACTTGTAGTCAAGTATAATAAGCTGTCGATCATGCTGCGATATAAACTATCATCAACACTTTTCCCATTCTCATCTCTGTTTAGTTTCATTGAGACACTCATAGGTGTTCATGCATGTCTAGCTTTCTCAAGACTGAACTTCTTTATTATTTTGCTAGCATATTTGGTTTGCGATATGAAAATTCCATCCTTCACTTGTTTCACTTGCAAACCTAAAAAGAAGTTTAACTCACCCACTATACTCATTTCAAATTTAGATGTCATTAGCTTAACAAATTCTTCGACCATCTTTGAACGTGTAGCATCAAACACGATATAATTAACATAAATCTGAGCTATCACAAAATCAGATGTGAACTTTTTAATAAACAAAGTTTTGTCAACACTACCTAGTTTATATCCTTGCTTAATAAGGTATTGAGTGAGTCTTTCATACCAGGCCCTTAGTGCTTGTTTAAGTCCATAAAGTGCTTTCTTTAGTTTGTAGACAAAATCTTCATGGGCTGAATCAATGAAACCTTTCGGTTGCTCTACAAAGACTTCTTCCTGTATAAAACCATTTGAAAATGCACTCTTTACATCCATCTGATAAAGTTTAAAACCTTTTATACATGCTATGCCCAATAGTAATCTGATCAACTCAAGTCATGCCATCGGTGCAAATGTTTCGTCGATATCGATACCTTCCACCTGTAAGTATCCTTAAGCTACTAGCCTTGCTTTATTCCTAGTAACATTACCCTTTTCATCTATTTATTCTGAAACACCCATTTTGTGCCAATTACATTAGTACCCGGTGGTCTTGGCACTAATTCCCATACGTCATTCCATGCAAACTGAATCAACTCTTCTTGCATAGTTGTTTCCCAAAACTCATCTTATAGTGCTTCTTTAACATTCTTTGGTTTGAGTGAGGAAGTATAGCACAGATATCCTGCAAGTTCTCGATAATCAACCCTTTTTCTTTCTCTTGTTTTCCTTCTTTCGCTCACATTCCCAATAACATTTTATGCTCGATGGTTTCTTCGGATTCAAGATGAAGAGCCTCGATTCAAATCATCTTCTAGTATTTTGGTTGTTTCATCATCCGAAGTAACTAAAAGTTCTTAAGTTTGTGCAATTACTTCCTCAGCAGTAACTAACTGTAAATCAGTTTCTGCAGTTACTTCCTCAGTAGTAACTAACTGCAAATTTGGGCAATTCTTAACTTTTTTCTCATTGTTTGTTTGAGTTGATTTGGATGGTTGGTTGCTATGTTTCTCTTCAGCCACTTGACCATTCAACAAAGATACATCATCTATCACAACATTTATGGATTCTTACACTTTCCTTGTTCTTTGATTGTACACTCTATAGGCTTTACTATAAGTTAAATACCCAATGAAAACTCCTTCATCACTTTTGCTCTCAAATTTTACAAGTTGTTCATGATCTCGAAGAATATAGCACTTGCTTTCAAAAATATGAAAATAACCTACATCTCGTTTCTTTCCTTTCCAGAGTTCATACGAAGTCTTGTTCAGAAAGCTTCAAACATATACTCTATTGCATATGTAGCATGCTGTGTTAATCGCTTCAGCCTAAAATCGTATGGACATTTTACTTCCATTTAGTATAGATCTGGCCATTTCTTGAAGTGTTCTGTTTTTCCTCTCTGCAACTCCATTTCATTGTGGAGTTTTAAGTGTTGAAAATTTTGTAAGATGACATACTCATCACAGAACTCATTAAAGCTTGCATTCTCAAATTCTCTTCCGTGATCTAATCGAATTCTCAATATAGTCAAAATTTTCAGATTCATCACCTGGACACATAGACTTCTAAAAGCCTTAAAACACATCTGATTTTTCTTTCAAAAATGCTACCCAAGTATATCTCGAATAATCATCAAAACAAGTTAGAAAGTATCTCATTCCACCAATGCTCTCATGCTATGTTGGACCGATTAAATCCAAATGAACTAGTTCAAGTATACAAGATGAGGTAACATATCTAACCTTTTTGTGTGGCACTCTTAGCTATTTTCCCATTTGACACGCACTACAAATTGATTTTCCTTCTTTGTTCATTTTGGCTAAACCCTTTACAGCCTCCAATTTTGTCAATTTACTGATGAGATCAAAATTCATGTGCCCAAGCCTTTGATGCCATAAATCAATGTTATTCTCATGAGTGGCCAACTTACATGTAGTCATGACTTACAACATGTAGAAATTATCGGTTGATCACTTGCCGCTCATGATACATTCGCCTTGTTCAGTGAGTACCCCGCATTCATCACTTGTAAATTTAACTAGCAAACCAACATCACATAATTAGCTTATACTTACCAATTTTGTTTTTAATCCATTGACATGAAGCACATTCTTGAGAGGAGGCAAACCATCTACGCACAATGTTCCTTTACCAATCAGGGAAGCTTTCTTTCTATCTCCGAAAGTCACATGACCATCAATACAATTATGATAATCAGTTAAGTAAGTCTTTTCCCCCATCATATGGCGTGAGCATCCACTATCAAAATACCAACCATGTTGTAAAGGTGCCTTCATTGATGTACGAACTACGAGAGCTTGCAGTTCACTTCTTTTTACCCAAGAAGATTTAGATAATAATGGTTGATGTTGAAATTTTTGTGGAATGTGTATGCTTTTTCGGCCTTGTCTTCTTTCAAACGACATCTGTAGCAACTGATAACACCTTGGCCTTATATGCCCAACAACTCCACAAGAATGACATGTGGGTATAAATCTTCGACTCTTTTTTGGTGCTTCTACCTCTTGGGCTGATTTGAACATAACAGAATTTTCTTTATTAACTTTCGAACACTCATCTTTATAGCCTATGCCTTCGAAATTCCCTTTAACCTTACCGGTTTCTATCAACTTATCCAATTTTTCCGTGCCTCCATTCAACATTCTCAATCCCTTTTCAGTACTTATCATTTTCATTCTAGCTTCTCCAAGCTCATCCGACATCAACATCAACTTCTTTTATAATTCTTTTATGATGTTTTTTATGCAAAGATTCTCTTCCTTCAATCTTTCATTCTTTTTACACATTTTCACCCATTTTTTATACATAACCTTGTAATCCTTGAAAATATTCCCATTTTTATCATCAAGGCCACTTCCGTCAGTGTCATAGTCTAATATTGAATCTCGAGCTGAACTATTTTCGAAATTTTCAAATTTTCTCCCTTTTCGACCTTCAGTTACTTCCTTCTCAGTTACTGTTAAGCAAGTAACTACACTTTTGTAATGTAATGCAACCAACGCAACATTGTTTGCTATTTCTTCTTCACTACCAAAATCACTCTCAGAATCATTTTCACTCCAGGTGCTTATGAAGGACTTTCCTTTTTATTTCTTCAACGTATTGGCACATTCAGATTGAATATGTCCAAACCCCTAACATTCATGACACTGAATTCTTCTTGCCTTTCGTTATCCCTTTTGTGTCTTGACTTGTTGTCTTGGGTTGTTACTTGATGAACTTCCACCATATTGTCTAAAGTTGGGTCTGTCCTTTTCATTCTTTTTAGCTATTTACCAAAATTTCGTGTGAGTAGAATCATGTCTTCGTTTTCCTCTTATTCATCTTCCGCATTGTTCACGCTTTTTCTAGTTTCCACTTGTAGTGCCAATCCTTTGCTTCTTTCTTGCTTACCACTTAAGAGATTCATCTCGAAATTTGTAAGAATTTCAATAACTTTTTCCAATGATAGATTATCAATGTCATGAGCCTCCTCTATTGCTTCAATTTTTGGGATAAATCTTAGAGGTAGCGATCTCAGCATTTTTTTGACTAATTTCATGTTGGAGTATTTCTTCCCCAGTTGATGAGCTTGATTTGCAATATCTCTCAATTTTTCACAAAAGTCTCCATTAGTCTCATGCTCATCCATCTTTATCTCTTCAAACTGCACGGCTAACATTTGTAGTTTCGACGCTATCACAGACTTTGATCCTTCATGAATGGTTTGCAAAGCATCCCACGCTTCTTTTGTTGATTCACATGCTGAAATCATTGAGAAGCGCCCTTTATCAACAACACTGAATATTGCATGCATTGCTTGTGAATTTCCCAGAGCACTTTCTTCTTCCACTTTTGTCCATTCAGATGGATCTTTCTGAACTGCCTCTCTTTTATCATCAGTGATCATTGGATGCGTCCAACCGTATACTACTGAATGCTAGGCTCTCATGCCCTAAGCTTGAATGAAGACTTTCATCCAAGATTTCCATGCCGGATAATTAGATCCATCCAATAGTGGTGGTCTGGTGATTGACGCACCCTCTCTCATAGCTATGTTTGTGAATCTAGGATTTGCACCAACTTGCTACCAAGTTCTGAATTGGTGACCTTTCTCTGATACCAATTGAAAAATCAAAGGGGTTAATTAATTCGCAGACTTTTCGAAATTTCCTTTTACATGAACAGAATAAAACTACGCAAAATAATAAAAACACCAAAATTTGGTAACGCAATTCGACACACTCTACCTACATCTGCGGGGCCCTTACCCAGATTAATCACTTTCACAGTAGTTCAATAGAATTACACAAAATCGACCTAAAACAACACCACTCAATCTTTGTAACTATCTCTCAACCTCACTACCCGTGAAAGATTTTCATACCCGATAACACGACCGATTCGTGTTAACCTCGTCAGAGGATTTCTCTAACTACTTTCACTTAAAACAATAATAAATAAAAATAGCTCAAGTATTTAATCAACTGCAAATTAAATAACAAAATACTTGAGACAAAGGAAGACTTCCCTATGGATTTATCTCCTAAAAATAACCCAGCTAAAAACCTTCTCCATAGTTGATTGTTTCTTCACAAGAATAAGTCACAATGTTGCTTCAAGTAATAACCAGTCCCCACATCACCAAAGATGATATTCACCTTACTGACAAAAACAACTTCACCATGGTTCACACAGAAACACGTTAATCAACTATGTTAAGTAACATACGCAGCAACCAGTATTTTCCTTCAAAGACACATGAAAAACGTATTCCTTCATAAGCTCACGCACACATATTACTACCGCACACACTGCAACACATTTCTACTCCACTTGCGTGTTTTTAATAAACTTCTATCATAAATCAAGTATGTAAGTAACACCACTTCTAGAGATCCACATAGGCTTCTTCAACCTTATGCCAAAAAAAACATTAGACACAATATACAATCGCATAAACACCAAATGTCCAACCAACCTCTTTTCTTTTCACACACATGACTTCCACACCCAACAGCAATGCACACACAAACGTGGTTTTACCAAGTCACCTCTTTTTTGATAGACTTCAGTTAAAACCCAATCTCTAGATGCATGTTTTGGATAGACTTCAATTTAAATACAATCTTCAGATCTGCTGTATATCCCTTAAAACACAATCTCCATTCATCTTCATCAATCCATATAATAATTTTAATTTTCTTATATGTTCAATTTAAAATGTCAAAACTAAATAAGATATATATAAAATATATCCTAACAATATCAAGTATAAATGATATTATTGAATAAAATCAAGTTATTTTTTAATTTTAAATTCAAAAAAATAAAATAATTAAGTTTAGTACAAACTCAATCAAAATTTAAACTTTTCAAATGCGTTAGGAGCTGCTTATGCCTGGCTTAGCCAAATGCCAATCCTTGAAATTATATAATGGAATCCAATCTAAGCACCTTACAAAAATAGAGCAAGATCTTATAGGATAAGAGAGAGAAGCCCATAACAAAAAGACAAATACCAAACCAAACAACATAAACAACCTAAGTCAATATTAGACAACCCTATGCCATCCCAGGCAATGTCAATAGCGATTAAATATATCTGCCGCAGAATAGTAAGAGTTTTGGTTTTCTTTCGCAATAATTTATAATTTATTTGCTTGTTATCAGTTTTCCAAACACTACACAACACACAATATTTCTTTTTCTATTTTGAATGGGAGAATTCTTCTTTCCATTTCCTTTACTAATCAAAGATGAAATCTCATATCTTTAAACTTTCTCAAATTCTGCATTTTAATATATTTTTTGTTGTTATTGGTTAAAATTCTTTTGTTGTATAGCTTGTAGTAAAGGTATAGCAATTTGATTGGGCTTAGATTAGTACCCATTTGAGGCTAAATAATCTGCAAGTATAAATTATTCACTACCTTGAATTAAGTAGATATTAAAATAAAATATTCAAAAAACGAGAAAAAGGAAATAAAATTAATAAAAAACAGCTATACAAAAAAATTATAAAAAAGAAAATGCATACATACTTCTGATTTCCATTTTTATATGTGAAAAATCGAAGAGGGTAATAGTTTCGCAAATTTTTCAATTTTACCGTAGACGTCTCTAGCACAAATGAAAACAAAAGCAACACTGGAAATTTGATAACGCAGTTTGACACATCTTGACCTATATTTGCAGGGCCCTCACCTAGCTTAATACTTTCACCGAAGTACAATAGATTTATCCGAGATTTTACTAAGTCGACATCACTCAACCCTTAACACTATCTTTTAACCTTATTTCCCGTGAAAGAATTTCACACCTAATAACACAACTGACTCGTGTTAACCTCAATAGAGGATTTTCTCAATAGTATTTGACAATAAAGATATGAAATAAACAACTCAAGTGATCAATCAACTAAGAACAAAATAATAATACACTTGAGAAAAAAGAGAAGAACAACTTTTCGAAAGGTTCAGCTCCACTGAAATAAATCTGAAATTTGTTGCAACAACAATGGGCTAATTCACATAAACACCAACACGGAGTCACAACTGCACCGATAACACATTCACTAACCAAAGTATGCCCAGCCCATAAGGAAATCAATTAATAATCGTTGAGCTAATGAAGAATGATGCAGCAAAGAAATCACGCATATTGCCTAGCTTCAATAACTCCAATCAAACCATATGGGACACTACACACATCATGTATATTTCACGCACAATCCTAAAAGAGCAACTTTTGGACATAAGAAGTTAACACACGGTGTATATTCCACACAAAACACACCCATACCACTAGATCTATATCTTTTAAGAATTCAATTAACTAACCCACGGTGTTTTCCCAAAATTTAAAAAAAACAGTCACACCACAGTTGCATTTTTCAATCTTCAATTAACACTCACAACATTGTTTTATCCAACACACACATGAGATTCATGAAGAGCCACTCTCTAACCAACAAAAAAAATCATCCACGGTGTATCAGTCTCTCCAACATATGCACAACTTTGAGATAAGTCAACACCACCTCACCAGTTGATGCAACACACACGAGATGCACTCATAGAGACGTGCACAATACTCCTCTGCATAACCCCTTCATAAACACACAAAACAACTTTCCTTTTTCTGTTGTACACCAAAATCTCGCAGTCCACAATTCAATTACTAACATGATAATAAACTTCAATATTGTGTAGGATTCTATCACAACTACAAGATTATCCATATAGCTTTTGAATCCAAGTCATTATCCAATTAATATCTTATATATCTAATTAATAAATAATGTCAAAACTAATTACCTAGATATATAAGATATATCCTAACAATCTCTACCTTTTTGACATTATTTGTCACAAATATAAAACTTCTCCTAAATAACATAATTAGACATATAACCATCAAATGCACAAATCCATTCTCCCCCTTGGGACAAAAGGATGCCAAAAAGCACGACGAATAGTCACGCATATACCTTAAAACCTCCCCCTAAACAGAACATACGCTAGCAATATGATGTCTCCCCCTTGAGACAAAACATTGTCAAAACTAAGAATGCCTTCAACACAATCAATCTTAGTGAATAAAAAAACATAAAAATCAATAGTAGGTTTAACAGAAGAATTATAAACACGTCAAGATGACAATTTACCACCAATTAATACACATGTCAACATATCATTACTTATTTCAATTCCATCTTCATAAGACTGATCAAATTTATAAACCCAAGCAAATAAAGATGAGTGTTGCTAGTGTAGTGAGAGAGAGAGAGAGACCCATACTGATGAGAGAGCTGAAGAGTCTTCAGTGGAGCCAAATAGAAGTCACAATGCAAACTACTAAAAAGATGAGACGACAATAACAATATAAAAACTAAAGAACTAAAAAAGAGACAAATCTTTTTTTATGTTTCATTTTTTTTAAAAACAACACAAAAAATACTTCAAAATGTAAAGTACACAATCCCTGTGTCTCTTGAAGAAATTCAAACCTGGCCTTATTCCTCATCATATTATCTTTGTTATCAGTTTCTTCTTTTGAAGTAACTGATTTATCCTTTCCCTGAATAGCTTCTTCACAAGCAGTAACTAACTGTGAATCTAGACAATTTCTTTTTTTTCCTTCACAATGTCTTTGTGCCTGTAATTGACCCTTTCTAATCCAAGTTTGCTTCGGTACCATGGGCTGCTGCTGGAAATTTAATGGAGAGTATCTAGATTTTTAGTTTTGACCCCTTTGAAACATTATTTGTAACATCTTATAGCATCTCGGCCTTATGTGCCCGATAACTCCCCAAAAATGACACATGGGTACAAATCTTCAATTCTTTCTCTATATTTCTTCTTCTCTGATAGATCTGGACTTATCATTTTTCTCCTCATTCACTTTAGAGCACTCACCCTTATAGTCAATGCCTTGAAGATCCCCTTTAACCTTACCAATTTTCATTAACTTTTCTAGTTTTTCTGTGCCTCCATTCAACATTCTCAATCCCTTTTTTGTACTTACTAATTTCATTCTAGCTTCATCAAGCTCATCTAATGTTGACAACGACTTATTTTCTAGATCTTGAATGATATTCATCATAGAACTATTTTCCTCCTTCAACTTCTCATTTTTCTTACATGTTTGGATTCATTTACTATACAGTAATTCATAGACTTCATAAATACCTTCCTTTTTATCATCTAAAGTACTGTCATCACTGTCATAATCTGAGATTGAGCTTTGAGCAGAATCGTCTATGTTTTTTCCAAAATTTCCCGATTCATTCACTTTTTTGTCTTCAGTTACTCCCTTCTCGATTACTGTTAAATAAGTAACTGGACTTTTACTGTACAAAGTAACTAACACAACACTATTCACAGTTTCTTCTTCAGTTCCGGATTCGTTATCACTTCAAGTTCTTGTATAAGATTTCCCTTTTCAATTCTTCATGATGTTAGCACACTCCGCTTGAACATGTCCGAAGCCTTGACATCTATGGCTTTGACTTCTCTTTACATTTCTTTCTCCTTTTTGAGTTTTGACTTGTTGTTTCAAGTTGTTGTTCGATGAGCTCCTATCGTTTTACCTAAACTCAGTTCTGTCCTTTTTCACTCTCTTCAGTTACTTACTGAACTCTCGTGTGAATAGCTCCATATCCTTATTCTCGTCGGATTCATCTTCTACTTGATTCATACCTTTTGTAGTTTCAACCTTTAGTGCCAATTCTTTGCTTCTTTCTTGTTTACCCCTTAAAAGATTCATTTCGAAATTTGTAAGAATTCCAATTACCTTCTCCAACGACAATTTATTGATGTCATAAGCCTCCTTGATTGCTGCAATTTTTGGAATAAATCTTGAAGGTAGTAATCTCAACGTTTTCTTGACTAGTTTCAAATTGGAATATTTCTTCCTAAGTTGATGTGCCTAATTCGCTATATCTCGCAATCTTTCATGAAAGTCTCTAATAGTCTCATTTTCATTCATCTTCAGTTCTTCAAACCTCACAGCTAACATCTGTAGTTTTGACGCTATCACAGATTTAGACCCTTCATGAATAGTCTGCAAAGTATCTCACGCTTCTTTAGCTGATTCACAGGCTGATATCATTGAGAAGCGTCCTTCATCAATAACAATAAAAATTGTATGCAATGTTTGTGAGTTTCCAAGTGCTTTTTCTTCTTCGACTCTTGTCCGTTCAGATGGATCTTTTAGAACTGTCTCTTCCTTATCACCAGTAATCATCGGATGAATCCAGCCATGTAACACCGAGTTCCACGCTCTTGTTCCCTATGCTTGAATAAAGGCTCTTATCCGTGATTTCACGCAGGATAATTGGAACCGTCCAACAATGGTGGCCTGATCATTGATGCTCCTTCTCTTATGGCCATAATTGTAAAACCCGAATCTGCACCAACTTGCTACCAAATTATGAATCGGTGACCTTGCTTTAATACCAATTGAAAAACCCAAGGGGTAATAGTTTCACAAACTTTCCAATTTTATCGTGGACTTCTCTAGCACAAATGAAAACAAAAGTAATCAAAAATGAAATAATAAAAAGTAACACCGAAAATTTGATAATGCAATTCGAAATACCTTGCCTATGTCTACGGGGCCCTTACTCAACTTAATACTTTCACTGAAGTACAATAGATTTACCCAAGGCTTTACTGAGCTGAAACCACTCAACCCTTGACACTATCTCTCAACCTCACTTTTCGTGAAAGAATTTCACACCCAATAACATGATCGACTCGTGTTAACCTCAAAAGAGGATTTTCTTAACAGTATTTGATAATAAAGATACGAAATAAACAACTCAAGTGATCAATCAACTAAGAACAAAACAATAATACACTTGAGATAAAAGAGAAAAACAACTTTCCGAAAGGTTCAGCTCCATTGAAATAAAGCTGGAAGTCATCGCAACAACAATGAGTTGATTCATATAAACACCAACCCGAAGTCACAACTGTACCAATAACACATTCATCAACCAAAGTATACACAACCCATAAGGAAATCAATTAATGATCGTTAAGTCAATGAAAAATGATGCAGCCAAGAAATCACGCATATTGTCCAACTTCAACAACTCTAATTAAATCATATGGATACTACACACACCATATATATTTCATGCACAATCCCAGAAGAACAACTCTTGGACATAAAAAGCTAGCCCATAGTGTATATTCCACACAGAACACATGCACACCACCAGATCTATGTCTTTAAAGAATTCAATTAATTAACCTAAGGTGTTTCCCCAAAATAATTAACACTCACACCACAGCTGCGTTTTTTCAATCTTCAATTAACGCCGACTGCATTGTCTTATCCAACACACACATGAGATTCATGAAGAGCCACTCTCCAACTAAAAAAAAATCACCCATGGTGTATCAGTCTCTCCAACACATGCACAACTTTGAGATATATTTTCTAGAAATCAATCAACACCATCTCACCAGTTGTCGCAACACACACGGGATGCACTGATAGAGACATGCACGATACTCCCCTACAAAATCCCTTCATAAACATGCAAAACAACTTTCTTTTTTCTATTGTACACCAAAATCTCGCATTCCACAATTCAATTACTAACATAATAATAGACTTCAATATTTTGTAGGATTCTATCACAACTATAAGATTATCTGTATAGCTTTTGAATCCAAGTCATTATCCAATTAATATCTTATATGTCTAATTAATAAATAATGCCAAAACTAATTACTTAGATATATAACATATATCCTAACAATCTGTTCATAAAATTCTCTATTTGCAAGTTAAGAATGTATATATAGAAGATGGAAGTGAAATAAAACCCACTTAATGATCAAACTGTTGAAGGTATGCAAAGTGAGACTAACAACTTACATTAAAAAGACCTAACTACATTGAAAATATTTTAATTTAGTATAAGGCAAAAAGGACAAGTTAAGATTTTCAATTTAAAAAGGTTGTTTGCAACTACACTGAGGCACAATTTAGCCTAACTAGTATTAGTTAATGGTAATTCCTAAAACTTCAATATTATGGTTACAATTACAATCATGAAGCACAATTTAAATCCTTTTTATACTAAATTATGAATCCCTATCATCTAGCTAGACGCAACAATTTTTAATGCTAGAGAAGCTTTTTCAATTCAACGTGAAGCATTCAAAGATTCTAATCCAAAAATTATATATTCTCAATTGTTTAAATGTCCTAGGGAATAAAGCTCACTTGCTGGATAAGAGCTAGTTGAGTTTGCAAAAGCTACTACATATCCATGAACCGGGAACTTGCATGCAAAACAAAAGATTCGATCCGAAGTTGAGGAACACCAAGTTATATAACCTTCTCTTCCATTATATATTTTACCTAGTCAATGTATTGTATGATCTACTTAGCAACCTTAAGTGATTAAATTAATTCATCAGACTAGTTTCTTAGCCTATAATTCAGTTGAAATAAATAGGTACACTATCTGTTTATTGCCACTTGGCTTTCTTTGTATTAAATTTGGTAACATTCATAAGATAAGCACACTCAGTAGAAAACATCAGACAAGCACAAATCACTAGACTATCGGTCTCCACACTTTGGATACATAAGGATACCTTTTGAAGTGCACAAGTTAGGTGATGATTAACCCTTCTCATGTAGGATGAAGGGCTAGGTCTGCCTCAGGTCTTGCATGGTTCAAAGTCTAGTTGAATATGAATAGTTTTAAAACTATATCATTTTAGTTTAATTAATTAAAGTAATTTTATTTTAGTTTGTAAATTTAAGAGACTTAAAAAAACACAGGCATTATTTTAAAAAAATTTCAATAATCGAATCTAATTTTGAATTAAGTTTCAAGTTAATCCTTTAAATATTGTGCCCAACACTATTTTGAGACTTTCCATAATTATTGACACTTTTAGGATTTGTAGAAATAACGAACGAGTAAAGACAAGATGAATAACGACTAGATGAAGCTCTTCTGGGAGACATAGAATCGTTAAGGTGCTGCACGCTCTTGTCCTTAACTTACACGATCATGTGAATCAACCGTATAAATTTCTAGAATTGTGTGAAGAAAGATACGAAGAGAAAAAACATACACAGTCACATAAATGCCTATGTTCATGACATACATGATCATATATGATGACCATGCAGCTTTCTATAACTATATACATCTGCGACTTAAGTGATACTGGAAGAGACATTGTCACTTACACGATTGTATATGTGACTGTGTATAATGTAGAAAACCTATTTTGGGATATAAAAGATGAAAGGATGTAAGTTTGATCATGAGTAGCGGCCAAAAACACTAAATAAGAGGTAGAATAACAGAGAAAGCAAAAGTAATATAAGATTCTTAAAACTTTGTGAGATAACTTATAGTTATGGGGTAAGATGTTAAACTTATTCTTATTTGAATTTAGTGAATTTGTTTGTCAATTTGACCTGTAGCTTTTTCCTCTATGTTTGAGAGTTTTAACTTAAATTTCAGTGTTTGCTTCTTTATTAAGTTTTTATTATCATATTAATTTGCTGGTTAAACTCAAAAAGTATTTTGTTGTTCATATTTTGTTAATCTTTAGAAAGTTGTGTTTTTTTTTTCCCTCAACGCTAAATCCACACCTAATCTGAAACCTAAATTAACTCATAAGTGACTCGTTAAGTTTGAATGGAGCTAGTTTTTGTTTACCATCCCTATTCTCAAAGGTTTTTATGGGCATCTGTTGTTTAAAGTCCACGAGAGAAAAGAGTGTAGGCACAAGCAACCCACCCTCTTCCATCATTCAATCAAAAGAATCAAAAGTTAGCAAAGGGCCATCTCTTGCGGCTTGCACATTCTATCCACTCTTGGCAAGGCTAAACAAAACATTCCCACTTGCAAACTACTATTCCCTCCGAGAAAAAGGAGACCTCTTCTTTGGACTCTTTCGGCTCTAATAGCTGCTTTATCTCCATTAACAACTAAAGATGTTGATTATAATAGGATATTATATGTTGAGTGGACTTTTGGTTAGCTTAGCTTTTATGCTATTGCGTAATTATATATAACAAGGTCTCACTGTCTAGATGTATTAATTAATGGTTTACGGGAAACAGAACATATGTGTGACGAAAGTTGCTCAGGTATAATATTAATATTTCTGATCAAAGCAATGGAAATGGTGCCCTCGTTATGCCCGAGCAAAGAAAACTCCCTTTTCTTCTTTTGTCCTAAGCAGAAACCTAATAAAGCTCCTTTTACTACTTCTTCAGAACCTCTTTTCCTAAGTAAGTGATTACATGATGTTAATGCTATTTTGTGTGCATTAAACATATATAAAGGCAAATAATGTATACAAACTTAAGAAATTAATGAAATTTATCCAACTTTACTTTCCTTTAAATAATTTTGATGTTATGTGATATTACGGAAAGCATAACTATTTTATTACCATTACGAGTTTTCTTCTAAACCTTTAGGAAATGTTTATGAAAGTTTTAATTGAATTTCAAATCTACAGTCTTTGATAATTCCTTCCTCCTAAAGGATTTGATTGATGAAGAAACTTATTGTTGGATATGGCATTGGTAGTTGCTATTTAAAATTTCTGTTCGTTGGCCAACTAACTAGCTAATGTAATCATATCATAATCAAATTGCGAATGCATCCAAATACATGTCTAATAAAGGACATCAAATGATATCTTTCGTTAAAGACGTAAATTGAAAGAATCTAAAAATTGAAATAATTTAACGAATCAAATAAAAAAGAAAAGGACCTATTATAAAATGACTATATTAAGAATCAGGCATCGCATGCTTATTAATCATTTCAATACTTAGGGCTTGATCCTTTAATCAATTCAATATGCATATATAATACATGGACAGCATAGAGGACTTCCAGCGGCCACAAACTATTTGTGTGTTCTTTATTTACCTTTACCCGTTTAGTTACGGAGTTCACAGCTCTTTTATGCTGCATAATATGCAGACAAAGGGAAATAGAGCATCGGTTATTTCATTTCTTTTTATAACAATTAATCTCCCAACTACATTTTAAACTATTATTTTTATTAATACTTATCACATTCAATTGACAAAAAATGTTTCAGAGATAATTATAGTGTTTAAAAATGATTTATAACCTAATTTTTAAACGTTTAAGATTCAATTCTAAAATTTAATTTTAAGAATTAAATATAAATTTTAAAAAAAATTATAACGTAATTAATGATCAATCAATACTATTAATGACATCTGTTAAATGAAAAAAAACATCTTCAAACCATCTAATTTTTCACTAAACATGTTAAATATGAGTTCATGTGTTTGATATAATAGAAAGACTTATGTCAATGACACCAAAGGAGATATTAAATGAATGGAATTAGGCTATGGATGGAATATAATGAAATAGAGCTATTTTGAGGTTCCCTATGAAATGAGGCCTGGAACGAAGGCACTACGAAGAAGTTCCGGGAGTTACAAAGGAAACTTCGAGCTCATATTGGTCATGGGTTGAGAACTGGGAATTGATAGAATAAAATAAATATATAAAGAATA
>JANVCQ010000001.1:25251571-25287535 GCA_025531925.1 Erythroxylum plowmanianum
TTGGTCTCATCTATCAGGATAATATCATCTGCAAATAACATACACCAAGATACCTCACCTTGAATATGCTTGGTGAGTTCATCTAATACCACTGTGAATAGAAAAGGACTTAAAGCCGAGCCTTGGTGTAGTCTAACCCCAATAGAGAACGCTTCCGTGTCCCCTCCTACTGTGCTTACGCTAGTCAAGGATCCTTCATACATATCCTTAATCACGTTGATATACATCCTAGGAATGCCCTTTGCTTTTAAGCACCACCACAAGAGTTCTCAAAGAATCCTATCATACGCCTTTTTCAAATAGACAAAAACTATATGCAGATCCCGCTTTCGTTCTCGGTAGTATTCCATCAGTCTCCGAAGTAAATGAATTGCTTTTGTCGTCAACCTACCAGGCATAAATCCGAATTGGTTGGCCGATATAGAAGCAGCTAGCCTGATTCTCTTGTCAATTACCTTCTCCCAGAGCTTCATGGTATGACTAAGTAGTTTGATGCCTCGATAGTTTTGACATTATTGAATGTCTCCTTTGGCCTTGTACAAGGGGATTACCCTACTCAATCTCCATTCATCCGGCATACTGGCTGACTCTAGGATCACATTAAAGAGTCGAACTAACCACTCAATGCCGAAAGCTCCTATTTTCTTCCATACCTTTATAGGGAGGTTATCCGGTCCTATTGCCCGTCCACTTCCCATCCCTCGCAAAGCCTTTATAATTTCTCCCCTTGTTATCTTCTCCCTGGAGGCCTCGTTTAAACTTGTACCCAGCACGGGCAGTTCCCTGAGCGCGATGTTGACCATTATGTCCTCGTTAAAGAGGCCATAAAAGTATCTCTGCCATCTCCGCTGGATGTCTTGCTCTTTTGTGAGTACCTGTCCTGTTTCGTCCCGTATACAGCATACTTGGTTGAAACCCGTCGTCGTACGTGCCCTAGCTCTCGCTATTTTGAAAATACTTTGGGCTCCTTTGACTGTATCCAGCTCCCTGTACAGAGTCTCATAATCTTCACCTTTAGCCACTGAGATAGCCTTCTTTGCCTTCTGTATAGCCAGTTTATACCTCACTTTATTAATAATCCGCTCCTCCTCTGTAGCACTCACCAGAAGATCTTTAAAAACTCTCTTTTTCACCTTCACCGACCCCTGTACTTCGTTCGACCACCACCAAGATTTCATCCGTCCCCTCCCCTATCTTTTAGAGACTCCTAGGAGTTTAGTGGCGGTCTCTCTCACTACTGGGGCTACTTCCTGCCACATCCGATTTGCATCCCCACTCACAACCCATGGTGCATTATGCCTAACCTGAGTCCTAAAAAGTGCCACCATGTCCCATTTGAGTCGCCCCCACCTGATTTTGCGACATGGCTTGGTAAAAAGCTGTGCTCTCCAATCCTTAATTGCTAGATCTAAAACTAACAATTTATGTTGGGTTGACAGGCAGGCTGTCGGAAGAACTTTGCAATCCTTACATCATGATCGGGCGAATTTCCTGACCAGGAAATAATCGATTTGCATCTTGGTTGTGTTACTTTGAAATGTCACTAAGTGCACGTCAGTTTTCTTAAAGCAGGAATTTACTATTACTAACTCATATGCTACAGTCTTGTCTAATAAATCAACCCCACTAGCATTCCTAGAGCTGTAGCCGAAGCCCCCATGAAAGCCTGTATACCCATCTGCGTCCATCCCTATATGCCCATTAAAGTCCCCTTCTAGTATAATCTGCTTAGTAGTAGAGATTTGGATAACCACCCCCTCTAATGACTCCCAGAATGTCCGTTTGTGTAGTCTGTCTACACCAGCTTGCAGGGCATATGCACAAATAACATTGAGAACTATACTGTTTAAAACAATTCATGCCACCATTATCCAATCATTAACTCTGGTGATCTCCACTACCCTGTTAATAAGTCCCTTGTCCACTAAGATACCTACCTCATTCTATTTCCGCATACTATCCGAGCTAATAAAAATTATTAGCTACGTTTTAAAAAATGTAGGTAAAACTTTTTGGCTACTTTTTCAAAATATTTTTAGCTACATTTTATAAAATATAGTCAAATTTTTAATATACATTTTAACAAAATGTTATATCATATTAATTATAATTATTTGTGACATTTTTAATTCATATTGTTGTATATAATGTTTAGATTTTTTTATTGTTAATTTATTATACAAAAATAATTGAAAATTTGAAACATTGTATATAAAAAGTAAAATATTATTAAATTATACCAATAAAAAGAATAATCTTCATATACAAGATTTTAATTACAACATTAACAATTCGCAAATACAAAATAATAAATACAAAGACCAATTTACAAATTATAAATGTTAAGATTACAAAAAAAATTTCAACGTAACTAAGACCACTAGGTAGGTTTATCCATAGCTCAACCATCATATAAGAAAGATAAGTGACTAGAACCTCAATCTGACCTTCACCAACTGTTTAGAGCATATACCTACTAAGTGTTTTGGCTCATGTATCCGCATAAAGAAGACAATTTGTAAATTTTACAGAACATGATCATAACAACAGAAACAATCAGTTAGTATAGACATATGTGATCTATGCCAAAGATAATAGCAAAAACATAAATTTAGAAATGTCAAATAATCTATTTTTGAAAATCCACAAACTGTGTACAAGTAATTACTAACTAATTTGAAAAACTTTTCTGTTTAACTGTGAGCACCCTATATATGGTTGCATTGAACAATTAAATGAAACTAATTAAAAACACCATATTTTGGTTGCAAACGTAGACAAAAAATTTAGAAAAGCAAATATACAAGAGTTGTATAACAAGAAGTACCATTTGAAATTATAATAACAAGAAAGGAGACGTGTGCAATACAAGACATAAGTGAATTTGTTAGTGTGCTAAAGATAATATAGAAAATAAAGGATCTCAACTTTAGTTCTAACTAATCCTGATCCAAAATTAGAAGTGTCCATTTATATCCACTCTCTCATTTTCTGCATTATGTAGCCACGACTAAATAAAATGAAACCTATGTTTTTGTTTTACCACTAATCAAAATATGACTAAAACAACCAAAAATAACAAGGATAAAGGACCCTTCTCATTCAACAAGGTTTTTAATGATTGAGATTTATCATGCAATGAAAGTGCTTCAATAAAAATCATTGTTGATAAATATATAAAAACAAGCCCCTTATTTATGTGGACTAGAAGCATGAATAGAGACAATTAAATATCACAAATAAACTTTACACACATTTTTACTATAAAAACAACTTCAACAAATGAAAAAAAAAACAATGTAGAAGAGTTATTGACACCAAATAACTTACAATGAAAGGAATGAATGCGATGTAATATGCATTCCAGCCTACATAGCCATAGACATGTTATTTGTGCATGTTGAAACAAGATAAGTATCTAGGTACTGAAAAGGGAAGTTCTGCAATAAACAGGAACAGAGAGTTGAAATAACATACAGTGATGAATCCCAGTCTAAGAATGGTATAGATGGATTTGGTTACAGACCCATAAAATTGCTTGAAAAATGCATGTTGAAAAGAAGTAAAAAGAACAAGCACCATTAAAAAGAGTAGAGTTAATGTGCATCATTAACACCTTCTTGTCAAAGAATCAATTCAAAGGGATTGATGGTTTTGAGGAAAATTAAGCTAGTAGTTATTATCTTTTTGGTCTTGCAAGTTTATGCGGTTGTATCTATTATTAGTTTAGTACATAACATCTGGGAACTTGCAAAGCTATAAATGGAGCTCACCACCCAACCCAAAACATAAGGCTATGACTCCTCTGTAGACTCACCACAGATGTGATCTTCAACTTTCTCACCTCTCCACTACTTCACTGTTCTTCCATCTCTCTCTCTTACTTCTCCAGCTAGCTAGTTAGATAGTCCCCACCTTTTCAAATGTTTGCCCAAAATACTCAAGAATTTTCTTCCTGCAAACACCTTAATCACCATATCAAGAGACAAGCTTAAAGATTCTGCTGAAGGGTCTTCACGATCTTTTGGTGAACAACAATATTGAATTTTTAATATAGGTAGAGTGTAGAGCTCATTAATAAGAATTGGGTTTGAGTCAACCATTTCCAAATAACTAGAAATAGTTTATCCTTACCACTTATAAACCCTTTAACATTTTCATGTTTAGTCAATATGGGATACTCTAACACTCCCTCTCAAGTACAACTGGGAGTAGACATCCAGTTGTCATTTAAAATAAATGCATTGGTAATCAGACCGAGCCGTTGGGACTGGACATTCAAACAAATAACCGGTAAATTAAGAATCAGGATCAAACCTGCTCTGATACCATATAAAATTTGCAATGGGCCTATGGGCTTACACGAGAAGAAAAGTTAGACCACACACAAGCCCAAGTCAGGTTCCATTCTAAAACTAATTGGCAATAGGTAGAGTAGCCCACTATGCTAATATGTTAATCTTCTTTTCCCTCTTTTTCCAATATAGGACACTCACGTGTGGGTATTATCAACACTCCCTTCAAGTGCAACTGAGACTGGACATTCAGTTGTCAATTGAAATAAATACAGTGATAACCGAACTGCACTGCTGAGACTAGGCATCTAAATTAACAAATAAAGTTCCAACCCCATTACTTTTTTCATCAATTGTCATATCAACGATTAGCTCCAAAATCACAAACTCATATTTGAAATAAATCAGCAACCCCAACCCCAAAAATCAATGCCATCAAAACTCTAAAAGTCACAAAATTTATGAAATTCGAATCCTAGAAACTCAAAAGCCAAAATGCCAAACCCATTACAAAGAACTCAGAACTCAAAATTCACAATTAACCCATTAAAATGACCGAGAGATAAAGCTTGATAGTGGGTCCTTTTGGAGGTTGGTATACAAACAAAATCCAACAGAAAATAACACCCAAATCCAACAATACCACCACTAGAAGAAAAGCTAGAGTGCAAAGGATGGAATATATGCCTCAACTAACAACAACAAAGATGGCAAGTGATGGAGGAACATGATGATAATGGCGAACATAAGGAGAGAACACAAAAAGCAGAAGAAGACGATGGTAGAAGAAAAAAAATGAAGATGGAGCTGGTTTTTGTTTAAAACGAAAAGAAAACATTCTATTTTTAAAAATGTTAAAACAGTTGGCGACTATGTCAGAAAATGTTGCCAAATGTTTGACAATTGGAGAAATATTCAACATTTTGCGACCAAATCTTCAGATTGTAGTAAAAGATATTTCTTTAGCTATGATTTGATAAAACGTCACAACTTTACAAATTTGAAAATCATCGTTAAAAAAACATAACTAAAAGTTAATTTACAAGACAATACAATCAATTTCGTGGGAAAATATCGTAATATACTTGTAAGATAGATTGTGAAATATATCTTATATTAATAGGGTGATTAATCCCGACTTCAATATCAAATAAATAAATATCATATTTATTAAATGTGATTTATCTTATTTATGAAGGTTATAGCTTCTTTGTACAATTATAGTTTTACTTTAATTTCACCTACATCATAATAATGCCATCAAAAAAGTTAAAAATTAAATCATATAACAACCTTAGGAAATACATCTTTTGCAATAAGTCAAGTAATTTAACAATTCATATCTTTAAAAAATGAATGATACATTTGCTGCCCAAATTAATAAATCCATACAGTTTTATAAATAATATTAGAAGACAACTAATTACCTCAAATTAATAAATTCAAATGCAAAGGAGAAACCCGAAAAGAGAAGCCAATATAATAGAAGTTAGTCCAGATTTACACATCCAAAACTTATAAAAATAAAGGTAAAAGAAATAAATTTCACCTGTAATTTAAGAAATCTTAGAAAAACTCTATGATATTTGGAAAAATTTTCTTTTAGATTTTAGTTTTTTAGAAAAACTCATTCTTTTTTATTTAAAATAGCAATGAAACAAATGTAGTATTAACATGAAACGTAGACTAATCAAATGTCATTTATATGATGATTCAATATAGCTCTTAAACTCAATCCGAAATAATTAAATCTGATATAAAAAATAGCTTATTATAATTATCTTTAACTATTACTTTAAGTTGAATTTAATTCATTTGGGTCGAGTTAAAAAGTTAAGTTGAATTATCATATTAGTGACATTTAGTTAGTTTGTATTTATTGTTCATATTACATGAGTTTCTTCGATATTTTTAACCGAAATACAAGAAAGAGTTTTTCTAGAAAGCTTAAATATTAGGAGTATTTTTTAGAATTTTAAATATCGAAATTCTTTTCAAAAATTTTTAAATTACGTACGAGATGTTATCTTTTACATAAGAAAATCCTAAACAAGGCAAAACAAATAAAGTTACAAGTTCTATTTAAAAAGCATACTAGAGCTGAGTTTTGCAGCAATCTCTTTGGCCAGCAGAGTACAAATGAAACAAACTTAAGCCAATTTTTAGCAGTATGAAGTCCTTACTGTAACTCATCCTAATATATTAGGCCGGTGGTTTAAATTTGGGGACAACTTACAACCAGCAAAAAATAGGTTTTAAACTGAAGAGGAATATAAAACAAGTTTTAGCTTCTTCGTTGTATAAAACAAAGGTTATTATCATTAATTCGATCAAATATTTTCTTTAGTCAATCTTCTCAATCTCTAGTGGCTCGAGGCTCTTGATTTTTTGTTCTTTTTTTTTCTATATGTATCAATCTTTAGAACGTACAGACAATAAGTCAACTAAGGGTTCATTGTTTTTTGTTGACAAATATCCAAATTTTTATACCTAATATCTCATAGATAGTCTTAACTGGATAAGAACAATAACCAATTGTAGCTTGAATAGTTTGTAAAGGAACCCTCCCTTCCTTCATTTGATAGAGTTCATGTTTTCCCTGTAAAATTCAAGACAGATCTGACTGGCGAAATTTTTGGATTTATTTTTAGATCTTCTCTATTAGAACCAGAGATAATTCAACGTGTTGTCTCTCGAATGAGCATATGGTAAGATCTAGAAATTGTTGATAATAAGTACAGAAGCTTTAAGATGCCATGTCACTTTTTCCTTTTTACCTTCAACCTTTATGAATTTAGTTGATAAATTTACAGTTATATCACTTCGTAGGTTATGTCTTATTGGGATATAGGCCCTCGGATTGTAACGTGGTTTGTTTTTAATTCTTTTTAATTTAGTTCTCTTTTTTGTGCAAGAAAGAAAAGCACTTCAAAGAGTGCAATAAAGTTTGCACCTGATTACCAGGAAAAAAAAAATTGCACCTGGGAGATAAGCTTAAAGTAAAATTTGGATCATCACATCAAGAATCGATGGACCAATTCTTTTGTAAAATGGAAAGATAAGAATAAGTAAAAAAAAATCGTACAGGCACTACTCTATTGCAGATTGAGAATCAGATGCGGGCCTATGAAGATGTCAGGCTCTTTTTCCATGGGTGATTTGTCAAACCATTAACGATGATTCGTTTGATCTGTAGCTTAGTAATAACTTATATATATTTATACATAAGGCTGTCATTTTCAGGATTATGCAAAATCTTAAGGTCTGAATTTAAATTTGATAAATTTTGTATATCTAACTTTCAGTTTAGAATAGGGGAATTTGAATTGAGTCCGTTAAAATTTTGGGTATATTAAGAAATTTAAACCCTTTTATTGAATTAAGTTTGGACTTTTTATTCAAATTTAATTAGTTTAAACAAATTTGAATAAGTTGATTAAAAATATAGATTTACAATATTTTTTAATTTGAATCATGATCACAAGAAATCTAGAAGGAAATGATATAATATCATATAGGGTCAATTATAACAAATTTTCAAATTTTACTTAATTTTATAATACTAACTCGAATTTTAAAAATAGCATTAAAATATCTCAACTTTCAATTTTTAGCAAAAATAGTTCTACATTAATTTCTGTGTTAATGTGGATGACGTGATGAATCACATCATATTAGTATTTTTGTTATGTAATTACTACATATTGTATTTGTATATATGAATTTTATTATTTAATAACTTAAAAATATCAAATATTCTAAAATAATTATGAAGTAAAACATATGTATAAATATTTCATGGATTTTGATAATTTTAATTTATTACTAATAAAATTCTTAAGTGACATAAATACAATATGTAGTTGTCACATAGCAAAACTTTTAATCTAACATGACTCGCTTTATCATTTACATTAACGCGAAGTTGAACGTTAGTCTATTTTTGTTAAAAATTAAAAGTTAAGACACATTTTAGTGTAATTTTTAAAGTTTATGCTAGTATTATAAAATTAAGTAAGGATTGAAATTTTTTGAATAGTTAACCCTCCGAGATATAGAAATATTTTAGGATGAATGAGGTACCATGTTCATCATCTATTCAAATCCATATTTATTTTTTGAATTAGATCCATTGATCTTAAATAGTGTTAAATTGACTCTACATCAACTCAATTTAAATTCAAAATAATTTTTTTAGCTTGATTTGTTGACTTTAAACAATAGTAAATTGATTCAAATTCAAACTTGTGTTATTATCCTAATAATGATGGTATGCCCCTATTTTATGATGATGGGTAAATATAATTTCAATAGTTTTATCTTGAATCATGGTTAGATGTTGCCTATCAAAATATGCTCTTTATGACATAAACCAAAGTTGACATTCATAATTTTAAGATCTCGAATAAACAATTGTTACAAATCATAAAAGTGCAATATCGTGTATATGGTGCAAAGATGTCATCATTAAAAAGAGATTGAGAAATTTCATCGCTTTCTTGGTTAAAGTTAGTTTCTCTCTTTTGACTCTCTTATGGCTACATATACTTGATGAAAAACCATATGTTTCCGTAACTAGTAAAAAAAAGGACAATTTACATATCTATTCAATCTAGTACATCCATCAAGTGAAAAAAAATAAATGGTTAAGATTTATTTCATTATTAAATAGAAAATATAGGCCAAACAGATTTTTCATAATATCCACAACCTCTTTCAAATCTTACAATTTTTACTTTTTTTTTACTTGCCTTTCAACCATCACTACGAACACCTCAAGGCCGTTACAACTTGGGATTTTTCATTAAGTGAATAAACATATCTACAATGTGAAAAATCATTTATAAAGGTGATAAAAAAAATAGTGTCAAAATGTCCACATCTATCGGTATGTATAATTTCAAAGAATTAAATACTTCTTGTCGCTCCTTTCTTACTACGCTTGGTTTGATATCTCTTAATGCAATCTACACATACATCAAGTTCAGTAAAATCTAAATTCTGAAGAATTTCATTCTTTACCAATCTACTTAATTAAACATTTAGAATATACTGTAATTTTCCTTTGCAAACTCAATAGTATATTATCATAGTTTAATTCCATACAAACTTTATTAGCTAATCAAACAAAAACTCATCAAATACAATCAATATATTTGGATATATAGCATATTTGACAAGTGACTATTAATTTTCATCTATTATGTTTATTAGTTATTGAGTATTAATTTACCTATCGTAAATTCTAAATTCTATCAACTAATAAACATCATTTATTCATATAATTAATTTAATAATAAGTATTAATATTTTATGAATAAATGGCTATTTATACATGACAAAAATGTACTTAATTAATTTGGTCACTTTAGTGACTAACAAATTATTCTTTTATAATGTCATCTATAAATTCAACACGTAACACATAACATATAATTTTAAATTTTAACAATAATATGCATAAAACTAACATGAAATTTAGATTCTTACAATAATTATAGTGAAAACTACATTGATCACCTATGATCGTCTAGTAGTTAGGATGCTTGGGTTTCACCCAACAAACCTGATTTCCATTCCCAGCAAAATGGTATATATATATATATATATTTGGGTTACATTCTAACAAAAAAACATAAGACACATAATTTTCTTATATAAATCAATTAGATATTTCAATTCAAAAAGTTGATAACTAGATTTGTACAACTATTAAGCTTTTTGGAGATAAATGTGTCTAACATTAATCCTTGTAATATCAACTGTTTATATATATATATATATATATATAGAACAATGTTCATCTGTGATCAATTAAAAAAAAAGCATAAGAAACATAATTTTCTTATATAAATCCGTTAGATATTTCAATTCAAAAAGTTGATAGCTAGATTTGTACAACTCTTAAGCTTTTTGGAGATAAGTATGTCTAATATTAGTTACTTGTCCTTGTAATATCAATTGTTTGTTTCAATTTGAACTGTAACTATTCGTTCCCTTTGTAATTATTTAGTGGCCATATGTATATTCCAAGCACTTGAAAAATATAAAATATACTTTCAGACACTAGACCATTACAATTTGTTTGAAAAATCATAAAAAAAATTGGAACCATTTTTCTATATATATATTGGTGAAATTTCTCCGACTCCTGAAATTACATTAAGATATAGTTCAAAAACTAAAATTTCAGGCATGGTTGTTGCAGTAAGCATGATTCTCATTCAAGTCCCTAAACCTATTTGACACAGTGTGTTTTTAGTATCATACTGGTCGGTAAATAGTATAAAAATTATTGACTGGTATCGAAAATTTTAAAAATTTAGGGGTTCAAGTCCCTAAACCTATTTGACACAGTGTGTTTTTAGTATCATATTGGTCGGTAAATAATATAAAAATTATTGACTGGTAGGCATTTTTGCAAAAAAAAAGTATTTAATTGTTGAATTGTTGGTATGTTTTTTGATGAAAATTGTTAGAAATTATTGGAAATGAAAATTGTTTATGTCTGTTTTTGTAACTGTTGAATTGAAATTGTTGAAAATGAATTTGTGATGGTTGAAATGGTTGGTTGTTAGAAATGGAATTGTTAGTTGTTGGAAAGAAAATTGATGGAAATTTTGAAATATAAATGTTTATATATGTTTTGTAATGTTTGAAATTTTGAATTGAAATTGTTCAAAAATGTTGAAAATTATTGGGAATGGAAAATGTTGGACAATGTTATAAATGAAATTGTTGAAATTAAGAAATGAGAATTGTTAGAAATTGTTGAAAATTGAAATTGTTTATGTATACTTCATATATTTTGTGAATTGTGAATTTGTGATGGTTGAAATTGTTGATTATTGGAAATGAAATTGTTGGTTGTTAGAAATGAAATTGTTGGAAATTTAGAAATGGAAATTGTTTATATTTTGTGATGTTTGAAACTTTGAATTGAAATTATTCAAAATTATTGGAAATGAAATTGTTGAAAATTATGGAGAATGAAAACTGTTGAAAATGAAAAGTATTGTATGTTTTGTAATGGTTGAATTGAAATTGTTGAAATTAAGAAATAAAAATTGTTAGAGATTGTTGAAAATTGAAATTGTTTATGTATATTTCATTATTTTGTGAATTTGTGATGGTTGAAATTATTAATTATTGGAAATTAAATTGTTGGTTGTTAGAAATGAAATTATTGGAAATTTAAAAATGGAAATTGTTTATGTATTTTTTGTGATGTTTGAAACTTTGAATTGAAATTGTTCAAAATTATTGAAAATTGAATTGTTGAAAATTATTGGGAATGGAAAATGCCGAAAATGAAAATTGTTTATGTATGTTTTGTAATCGTTGAATTAAAATTGTTGGAAAATGTTATAAATTGTTTATGTAAATTTTGTGATTGTTGGAAATAGATATTATTTATGTATGTTTTGTGTAATTATGTTTGTTGAATAATTGAATTGCTAGTTTTTGACTTATGGTTAATTGTGTTCGATGAAATTGAATTATGTATAATGTATGAGTTATATTATATAAGATGAACATGCGTATTTATGTAATGAAATTAAGTGTTCTTTATTTTAATATATGCATTCATTTATTTTTGCAGATAAATGGAAAGAAATTCAAGTACTCTGATCAAATCACTTCAGGAAGATACAGTGATCCAGTTTGAGCTCATGCTATATTGGTTCTCGATATGAGGAATCATACTATTTGCTTATTTTATATAAGCATTTGAAAGGTGGAGCAATAAACCGATTAAAGAAGTATTTAGCTGGGGTTAAATAAGATATGGAATCATATAAAAAGTAAGTCATGATGTGAAGTGGCAAATGAAAACTTTGCTTGAAGAATATCAACATAAGAAAGATAGAAAGAAAAGGTTGAATTTTGAAATTGATAGTGGAACTTCATTTGTTGGTATTCGTGGTGATTGTGGAAATGTTGAAGGTGGTAGTGGTACTGTTCCATCCCAGGCCTAGCAAGAAGATAATGTTACACTTGCACCTGATGCTAGGAAAAGAAGAAGGTAGGTAAGTAGTTTTTTTTACATCACGAATAACTCTTGAAGCCCAACTTTCAATTCGTAGTGCAATGCAATCAAAAGAAATGACTTATAATGTTGATATGGTAATAGGTAGATGGTGGTGTGATACAGGTTCATCATTCAATACTTCACAGTCTTACTATTATCAACTTATGGTGGATACAATAGCCTCTTACAATCTAGGATACAAAGCTTCTTCAATTAATGACTTAAGAGGTAAATTTTGACTTGTTCTGTTTTTGAAATTAGAAGTTAGTTGGCAAAAAGAAGAGTGAATTGGACTATTTATAGATGTTCAATCATGTGTGATGGTTGGACAAATAGGAGACAAGAGTTTATTATTAATTTTTTGGTTTATTCTACAAAGGGCTCTATGTTTTTTAAATCTATTGATGCATCTAGCCTTATTAGGAATACTGAGACTTTGTTTACGATATTTGATGAAGTTGTGAATAAAGTAGGGTCAGAAAGCATTGTTCAGTATATTACTGACAATAATTTTGCTTATAAAGCAGCAGGAAAGGGGTTACAAAATATGTATAATTCTTTTTTTTAGACTCCTTGTACTGCACATTACATTGACTTAATGCTGGAGAATATAGCAGATCATAGGTATTTTCTTGTTATTGATAAGACTATGTAGAAAGAAAAAAAGGTGACCAAGTTTAAACCAAGTTTATCTATAATCATGCATGGATTTTGAATTTGAAGAGAAATGAAATTACCAACGGTAGGAATTTGTGTTGTCCTAGTGTGACAAGATTTGTAACAAATTTTTTATCACATCAGTCTTTTATTTTGATGAAGAAAAAGTTAAGGCAAATATTTACAAGTGATAAGTGGGTTGCATCTCATCATGTTAGGTCTAATGCTGGATTGGAAGTTTCCAACATTATACTGGATGATAGAGAATTTTGATCTCAATGTCAATTTGTTATCCAAGTTTGTGAGCCTTTGGTGAGGGTGGTTCGATTGGTTGATAGTGAATAAAAGCCAATAATGGGTTATTTTTTGGATGTCATGGAAAAAGTAAAGGAAGCAATCAAGACCATTATGAAACATAGGCTTTTTTTGTATATACTGTATCTTTCAATCATTAATAAGAGATGAGAAAGACAACTTTCTTCTTCTTTATTTGCAGTTGGGGTATTTTTTAATCCTGGTGTATACTTCAGACCGGATTTTACAAAGAAAGCTGAAGTCAATAGAAGAATGTTATTTACTATTACAACAATTGTTGGGCATAAAATGAAGCAAGATCTTTTAAGCTCACAAATAGAGCTTTATAAGTTATCTTATGGAGATTTTGGATTATCGATTGCTATTCGAAAAAGAACCAAACTTCTCCAGGTATTAGCTATTTTTTTCTTATTTTTGAAAATTAATTATTACTTTATTTTGTTTGTAACATTACTTTTGTTATTTTACGATTTACAGTTTCTTGATGAGATCCATTTGGAAGTGGTGTTTTAGAATTGCAAAGGTTTGCAATTCAGATTTTAAGTCAATGTGTGAGTGCAACAGGCTATGAACACAATTGGAGCACATTTGAATTCATCCATTCCAAAAAAGGAATAGATTGGAGCACAAGTGATTGAATGACTTGGTATTCGTTCGTTACAATTTAAAACTTCGGGAAAGATATGTTATTATCATCATTAATTTCGATATAATTTTTTATAATTTTTTAAGAACTAAATTTTATTATTTACTAGAAGTCTTAATGGTACAAGTAGTTCAACAAATCCAATATTTATTGATAATATTGATCTTCTTGCTGATTGGGTTTTTGAGGAACCATATTTGATAGATGTGAATGACTTGGAAGATAATCTTGGTTGAGAAAACACTGACATGTCATTTGGTGCATTGAATTTGAATGATAATGATGATGAGGCTCCTCTTGATGATGAAGATTTTGTACCAAATGATAACTGAGGTTAGTGTAGTTATAACGGATATCCTCTTGTAGACGATTGAATGAAGTTTCAGGTTTTTGTTTTTTCTCTTCTTTTAATTTTACTTATATTTGATATATATGTAATTGTAAATGTTTTTGTTACAAGTTTCACTTTTACTTGGGTGGTTTCTCATCACGAACTCTTGTAATAAATTGTAATAGTTTCAAAGTTAAAGATATTTTTTATTGGATATTTTTAACTTTTGATGTAATTATTATTTATTATATGATGAAATTGTAACATTTTAAATACTTTGTATTATTCTTAATTTTATATTTATATTATGATAATTGTATTTTTCACATTAATTGTGATTATTATTTATATGTGAAATATTTGAAAATTATTATTGTTTAATATTAATTGTGGTTATTATTTATTATTATAATTTTTAAAAACATGGTTGATATAAACTAATAAAGTATAAAGTACAACTATACAATATGACAGTAGATTATTTTGCAATTTTTAAAAAAATTCATAGACTATTTCTTAAATTTAAAAAATTATCCAAAACGGTATCCAGTATTGACCGATACTGATACAGTACCGTATTATAATTCAATCCAATAAGACCAATACTAAATCCAGCATGACATTCGCAACATTGATTTGACGTAGTTTGCAGTTAAGCTAGGACCGATGCTTATCAATAAGTTCTAATCTGCAAGTCCAAAGTTTGAGAGGCTTGAAATTAAATAACTAAAGCCTAGTGCTTGTGAACAATCCAAAAATTGGGTTGGTTCACTACTAACAAAGGCTAGCATTAATTTAATTCACCACAACATTAAAATTGTTAGGAATATTTTGTCATTGAGATATCATTATAAAATTTTAATTTTAAATTTAAATAAAATAAATTTATTTCTAAGTTTAATGCATATTACTTAATTTATTTAAATATTATATAAATTGGTGTACCGAAAAAAGGTAATGTAAATGTTTTTTAGCAATTATTAAAAAACTCAACAGATTCGGTCGATTTAACTGTAAAAATTTGAACCACTTAAATTTCTGATTTGATTAATTTTAATATCTCTTTTTATTAAAAATTGACTATTTTATTAATTAGTTGATCAATTTTTATAAATTTTTATAACTAAGTAAATCAATTAATTTTCATTTAACAATATTTTTAATTAAACTTCAAATTATTTGGTAGGTAAAGACAATATCTTTCAATCATAATTTAAATTTTTTAATTCTATTTAATTTTTAGCTAATTTATTAATAATCTAATATCAATTAAACTTTTCAAACCTTAAATTAATTGTCATATTAATTTAACTGTTTTTAAAACATTCTTTTTAAAGTTTTGGATTGTGAATGTTTCTGTCGAGACGGGTGTTTAACGGCAAATGGTGTTGGGCTTGACGTGGTCATTTGGTGCTTTCTAAAAGATTGATCTTGAGATCCACCATTCTTACTCCATACTGATTTAGATCTTATACTTATTTTGCCTTTTCTCTATCATTTATGGAGGTTTTTATTTGTGGATTTCTTTTAATTATGAATTCTTTTCAACTTCACTGACCAATTATTTTATGATAGTGGACCTGCCTTACGATTGAAAGAATGAACTGAGTAGATACTTAACTATACAAATGTCTGCAGTGTAACATTAAGTTCAATTAATAAAAGTAACTAGGTAGAGATATTCTTTTTGATATAATATTAAAAATATCTAAATTATCTCTTATCCTTTAGAATTTAGCTAAATAAGGAGATATCTAATACACGCCCTAATTCAATACATAGATTTTGTGAAGTCCACAATTTAAAAAGATGGTGAGGGTACCTATCTTTTTGATAGGGTTAGAGTGTTAGAATAATTAAGTAGATAAAGTAAGATTGCAATTCAATTAAAATTAAAAAATTAAATATATAAAAATATTATTATAAGTAAAAAAAAGAATTACAATATAAATATTCACGGGTTATAAATTACAGATATTAATTTATAAGTTAGAACCTATAAAATTGGCATCCTTACATGCTCTAATTTTGGATGCTTAAATTTATTTTTTAATACATAAAACAAGAAGATGAATGAGTAATTAGAACCGAATCAAACTAACTATACTCGCATATTTTAATTTATTAATAATTATTACACGTTCTAATATTTTCTTTTGTGCTACAAATTATTTTGTAAATAATATCTACATTTTTCTAACTTGAATACTATTTAGATATTCTAAGTAATATTTAGATTCTTCTAACGATTTTCTACTTAAAGATTTCACAGTACCTTGTCGTCATCATTTTGCTTACATTTGTGTTTGGCTACAAGAGGATCAACACCAAATAAATATATTATTATTGAATAATTTTGTCACAAAATCTAGGTTAAAATACATTTAACGCCCCTATATTTTATCCCTTGATACATTATGCCCCCATTTATTTTAAAATAGATTTACTACCCTTTAACCACTAATAAAAGGAGTTTATAATTCAAAAAGACTTTTTTTTACCCTATATTAGGCTGACATCACCACAATTATACATGTTGCATTTTTTCGTATAAAATGCCCTTTTAGTCTTTTGTTGATTAAAATGCAATAAACCCCTATATTTTTGCTTTATTTCGTATGCCATCTATTTCAAAAACAAAATTTTTAAACATGAATTACATTTTGACTGTTAATAAATAAAAAAAGAAAAAAATTACTAAAAATACCATTATCTTCATAATTGTACTTCATGATTGTTAATTTATGAAAAAATTAAATATATTTATGAAACAAAATTAAAAAATACCTAGGGTAGTACTCTTTTTTTGGGCCATGAGGGTAGATTGGAGATAACAATAAAAGTAATGGATAAAAAATCTTTTTTGAATTTTGAACTCCAGTCAAAGGGGATAATAAGTTCATTTTTTGAAATAAAGGGGGGGTAACATACCAAGAGGTAAAATACAGGGGGATTAAATGTATTTTTACCTAAAATTTACTTTATTGTATTTGATAAGAACCTTTTTCATATCCACAATTCCTTCCCGTAGTTTCCCATAAATGAAATGATATTGAACTTGTATATGCTTGGTTTTCAAATAAAATATTGGATTCCTTGCTAGAAGCAAGACACTTTAACTACCATAAAATAATGAAACCTTTTGTTATTTGTGCCAAAGTTCTTCAACACCAATTTCAATCAAGTCGTTTTTTTTTATTGGCTTGTGTAAGTCCTACATATTCTACTTGTATTATTGATATAGCTATAATTGATTATAACTTTGAAACCTATCTTATAAACTAGCCAATAAGCATAAACATACAACCCATAGTGAATTTGTTTTTAGCAAAGTCACATATCCTCTTAATGTATCTTAGGGTTACAACATTTCAATACTTTTTACCAAGATTCACTATATAGTAATTAACTGCTTCTATTACATTTACAATGTATAGTCTTGTATAAATCTTGTTAAACATTAAACTCCCCACTAAAGAAGTATACGATACTTAAGGCATTTTCATGGAGTTCATACTAAATGATAACTTGAAATTAACAAGAAAAGAGGTAGTTATTGTCTTACAATTTTGCATATTGAAGTAATTGCAAAACTTTCTTTAAATAGTTTTCATGAGAAAGCCAAACCTTCATATTACCTTTTTTCTTAGTAAATTTACATCCTTATAATTTTGTTTGTTGGTTCTGAGTCTTTGTTTTCAATTTTCTTAGCCAATTGTGCCTTCAATTCTTTAATATGATTTTTATTTAGTATGTAACTAACGTTTCATCTACATATAACATCAAAATTATAAAATCATTACCATCAAACTTCTTAAAACATATATAAGAGTATGCATCAAGTTTGTTGTATCCAATGATCATGATGAAGGAATTAAATATCTTATGCTATCACCTCAACACCTTTTAAAGACCATATAGATACTTGTTTAACTTGCAAACTAAGTTCTTCTTTCCTTTTTCCTCCAAAATGTTCTAGTTGGATAATGTTAATTTCTTCTTCAAGATCTTTATGAAAAAAAACAATTTTCAAATCTAGCTATTCTATATATAGGTCGAACATAACATACATTTTTAGGACTACTCTAATCGTAGTAAGTAAAATTATGGGAAAATAATTTATTGAAGTCAATTCCTTTTCTTTAAGCATATCTTTTACTAACATCTTACATGATATTGGTAGAGTTGACAATTCAGACCCAAGCCTAGTCTGAAGCCTTTTAAAGATGGTTTGAGCTAGTTTAAAACTTGATTGGACTTGGCCCAAACCATCTGAGCCCAATCTCAATCCTGATCAAACTTTAAGCAATTTGCAATGCATCCAAAGCCAAAACCCCCTAAGTCCCAACTTGACTTGACCTAATCCTATAACCATCTCTTTGAAAAAATGAGCTTGATACTTTCTATTTAGATTGTCTATATAATAAGGAGGATATATATTATCTTTCCTATTTTTAAGGGCTAAATCTTTGCTATTTACCTCTGATTAGGTAGCATATTCCTGATTAAGTAGTTTCCGTTTTTTTAGGATTTGTTTGCATAAATATCTTATTGAAAGGGTGTATATCTACTTAGAGAATTAATGAGAAGGTGTGAGCTTTTACCCACTAAAATTCTTCATAATACCAAAGTGTTGAACGTAACCCTGAGAAATCCTTGATTTGTACTATAATGAAAGGCAATAATGATGGAATAACTAAAGGTGGTCCACACCCAAAGAAACAAATCTCGCCTTATGATCTATATTTGAATGAAAACCCAGGAAACCTTATCACTCAAGTGCAACCAAGAGGCGATAATCTTGAAGAATGGGTTTAGTCAGTTTGAGGCTTGTTAAGGGCAAAAGAAAGTTAGGGTTTATTGATGGAATGATTAAACAATCTGTCAAGCTCCTAAAATTGAAGGCCAATTGAAGAAAGAGTTAGGGTAACTACTCAAGGTAAGGAGGATTGAGGTGATCCAGTTTGTTTTGCTGTAAAGGTTGGTAAAATGGCAACAGGGAGGAAGAAATTTTAGGCTACTTCGCAAGGCATTTGTTTGCATGCAAACAACCAGGGCATGATGTCGACTCATGTTTCTAATCGATCAGTAGGGTAACAGACCACAAACTAAAGATCACAGTTTCGGGTATGGTAAGGGGATATAGTAACTGTCAGTTGGCATAGGCAAGGGAAGAGATAGTGGCACTAAAGCTAATATGGGGTAAGTTGTAGACACTATGGGGGACACATCTATTAGTGTAAAGGGTAAATGTGAGCAGAAGTCTCTACTAGGTTTAAATTCGAAACGATGGAGCACTCTCTTAAATGTGATCAGCTCATATAAAATTGGAACTAATGAGCGATTAAGTGGTAAGAACTCAACTTTCCTACAGAGTACTTCACACCATATAGCTAACACTTTTATATGCCTAATAGATTTGCAAAACATTGATCCTTGCCCTACTGGTTTTCCTAATGGCATTGAGACTTATGCAATGAAAGAAGGAAGAGTCTCTTTTAGGGACAAACTCACACTCAATCATGTTTTGTTTGTTCCCAAATTAAAATGCAACTTGATTTCAATTTCATAATGATTACATTATCTGATTAAATATTAAAGAATGTGTAATATAGGACCATATTTCAAGGATACTAATTGGACCAGGTGAATAAACTAAAAGGTTTTACCTTCTTTGTACAATAACAACAGTTCGTGTGCATAAAGCAAGTGACATTGGATCATATGAGTTATGGCATAAAAGAATGGGAAATTTTACTTTAAAGTAGTAAGTATGCTTCTTGATATTAGTAATAAACATAAAGTGAGTGGCCTAGAGTCTTGTGATGTTTTCTTTAGGGCTAAGAAAATAAATGAGACATTTTTGTTGATTGAGAATAATCCAAAGAATTGTTTTGATTTAATCCATTATAATTTATAAGGACCATATAGAATGCTTGCTTCTTGTGGTGTTATTTATTTTCAAACTATAATGGATGATTATTCGTGTACTGTGGAGGTATACTCATTGAAAACAAAAGATGAAATTCCTTAAATTGTTAAAAATTATTTTGTCGTGATCCACAAACAATTTAATAAGCAGATCAAGGTTGTAATAAGTGATGATGGTATATAATTTCAAGGTTTGGAATATTATTTTTAAGAAAATGGTTTTATTATATTATACCTCAATTTGTCAAACTCCTTAGTAAAATGGAAAGGTAGAGAGGAAACATTGTCATATTTTAAATAGGGCGAGAGCATTAAGATTTTAGGAAAATTTACCTACTATAATGTATACATATTATAGGATATGTAATTAATCAAACACCTTTTGCACTACTTGACGAGAAAACTCCTTATGAAATGTTAATTGGTGTTAAAACCTCATATGCACATATTCAAACATTTGGATGCATATGTTATACTCCTAATGATAATAAAAGAGGAGATAAGTTGGTTAGCTGAAGCCACAATTATATATATGTTCAGGATACCCTTATGGGAAAAAAAAAGGGGGGAGGAATTATATGATATTGAAGTGAAGAGTACTTTTTTTTTCCAAGACATGAAATTTGTGGAGAAATTTTTTCCTTTTGTCGATACTAGTATGATGAGTGAAAGAAAAATAAGAGGACCATAGTGGTCACTTGATTTGGTTAATGATGATGAAGAAGAAGGGAACAATGCAAACAATGAGGTTAGTGCTAGATAGGGTGACTTGAATTATCAAAATATGCAATTGGAAAATGATAGCAAGAGAAATAGGGATTTTGAAGAAGCCAATAAGGTGCAACAACATGGTAAGAATGCATAGGTAGAAGAACATAATGTTGTTCCATAAAATGGCATTGGCAACGATAAGGAAAATGAGCTCCTTAGTCGTGGACATCGAGTTACGAAACCTTTTTTGTATTTGAAAGATTAACTCACCCACATTGCCTACACAAGCCCCTCCGCTAGTTTTTCCCTTCGATCAAATTCCTCAGGTACCCATTATCTTACTGCACACTTTGTTAATTGTAACAATTTTTTTATGGAACATCATAGCATTTTGGTAGCTATTATTGTATGATATGAGCCAAGTTCATTTTCTAAGGCTGTAAAAGATAAGAAGTGGATAGATGCAATGAAATAAGAGATTCAAGCTTTGGAAGATAATGGAACATGGATGATAAAAGATTTGCCGCTAGGAAAGAAATCAATTTGATGTAACTAGATATATAAAATAAAATATAATTCAGAAGATATCATTAAATGACATAAAGCAAGGTTAGTGATTCATGGGAATAAACAGGTTGAAGGAATTGACTATAATAAGACTTTTGCTCCTATAGCAAAGATAGTAATAGTTTGGACCTTCCTAGTTGTTACAGTTATAAAGAACCTTGAACTTCATCATATAGATGTTCGTAATGATTTCTTGCATGGAGATTTGGAGGAAAAGGTATACATGAAATTGCCACCAGGCTTGAGGCTTAGTCATCTAGTAAGGTGTGTCGACTCTATAAATCTTTATATGGCTTGAAACAGGCTCCCAAGTGTTGGTTTGCTAAAATATCTTAAGCTCTGAAAGCTTATGGTTTCTAAAAGTTGTATTCATATTATTCCCTTTTCATACTTCGAGTCTATGATATGGAACTGAATGTCTTGATTTATGTTAATGATATTCTTATTTCTAGAAATAATACGAGTGGTATATAAGAATTAAAGGATTATCTCAGTCAATGTTTTCTCATGAAAGATGGATGCGGAATATTGTTAGTACCTTTCTTTCTCAATGGAAGTATGTTTTGGACCTTAAATTTGATTATATGATACTTGGTACAAAACTGACAACTATTTCCATTGAACAAAATCATCAGTTAGACTTACTGATGGAGTATATTTGAATTTCTGAACTGGTTATAGATGACTTATGGGCGTCTCATTTATTTGACAATTACTCGTCTTGAGTTATCTTATTGTGCTCACATCTTGACACAATTTATGTAGAATTCGAAACTTAAGCATTAGGATGTGGCTATGCATGTCATTCGATATTAAAAAGGTAATCCAAGTTAGGGAATTTTATTATATGTTGATTGTGATTTACGTTCGTATGCATATTGTGTTGATTGAATGAGCTAGTTGTCCTTTCACTAGACGGTCTTTCATGCTCCAACTTAAAGGAGTAGTGGTGAATATTTACTGTATATTTAAGATCAGGTAGAATATTCCTGATTAAGTAGTTTCCTTTTATTTTAGGATTTGTTTACATAAATCTCTTGTTAAAATGATGTATATATACTCAGGGAGTTAATGAGAAAGGGTGAGCTTTTCCCTACCAAAATTCTTCACTTTCCAATTTCAAATCATCATCACTCTAGTAATATTTGTATCTACTGTTTGTTAACTTATAAATCATAAGGCTAGGTTATCAACCTATTAGGACCATTAATATTCATTGCATAACCACAACTTATTAACTCAGAAATCTCCAAATCTGGTTTTATTGGAGTGAGGAGGTAAAAGGAAAAACAGAAGACAGAGAGAACATATGATTGACTATAGTAAGCAGAAGAGACTAGGAGAATACATTAGAAAACAGAAGAGAGAAAAGATAGTAGAACATATGAGAGAAAAATAGAAAAGAGAAAAGAACAGATGAGTGGTTAGTGGAGATAAAAGAAGACAATAGAATCAATAACCCTAACTAATATATATATATATATAGTCTGGAACTCAGTTAACTCAAGCGTTAACTTTAGGTTGAGCTAGACTAGGCCTAGGCCAACTTGCCATTCCTAGATATTGCTCTCCTCGATCATCATTATTTCATTTAGTCTTAAAGACCCATTATTATCAATTCACTTCCTTCCTTATGATAATGATATAAATTACCAAATTTTATTTTTATAAAGATTTTCAAATTTTCCTACATTATTGTCATCTACTAATAGGCATATGGATTATTAAATATATTTAGAGGGTCAATGACTGTTTATCCTTTATAAAATATTATTATGTTAAATTTTCCTCCATTATATAGTCTGAGTGCTAATTTGATATTCCTTTTTTATGATTTGATCGACAAACTTTTAAAGCTTCATGGTCAACACAATCTGCAAGTGCACAGAGTCGTTGCTAGTACCCACACACTAAGTATTCCAAAGTCGACTCCCTCAAGGACTAAATCATTCACCGCTAAATTAATTATAGTTATTTGAATGATATCGACAATAAACTCTAAAAGATGATTGGAGTTGAGTGAACAGTGAATTGTAAGTACCAAAAAAAATAACAGCAAGGGATAAATCGAAGGTTTAAAATTAGGGCTTGGGGTTCACCAACTTAAAAGATTGATTCGTACATTATGAAATTGAATGAATGTTAGGTTATGAAAACAGTTGCACAACTTTACCCATATCTTTTTTCAAAGCATATAAGAGTATCTAACTAGTTGATTACCATCTCTAAATGTGCAAACTAACTAGCCAAATCCATGAAGAACAAGTAACCACAAGTTCTCACACTAGCTTAGGATATCTCTACCTCTAAGTCTAAAGTGTTCATCTTCCTAAAGCATAAACCATATTTCACCTCTCAGTACATCATATGATTCCTAAGATTGCATCTATGGAAATCAAGCATAGAAACAACAGTGAAATTCAAGAAAGATGAACATAACCCAAGAACTTTCATTCAACACCCATCAATCCACAACATACAAATCAATCCCTCAAATGGGCTACATCCCTCACCCTAAATGAGGTTTAGTTATAGAACATTGTAACAAAAGTCATACACATCAAGATGCTCAGCATTTAGGTCTAAAAAATGAGTATTTATAGAGTCTTGGGTCCAAAGAAACCTAGTTTTCCCTAAACAGGGGAGAGCATATCGTATTTGGTCGCCAATGTCTATTAAATGGACATAAATGGCCATTTAACGGACCTTCTCGGGTTTGAAAGTTAATTTTTCCAGGTGATGTCTATTAAACGGACATGCACCAATCCAAAATTTTCATGCCTTTGACCCTTCAGTTGACATACTCTCTTCTCGGAGTCTTCTCGAAAGTTGTAGAACTCGGAGTCCTCTTTGAAAACATCCTTGAGTTGCTTTAATCTGGCATCCATAAGAAAAGTTATGCCTTTCACCCCCACAATCTATCCATTTGTACCCATCAAGCAACAAAGTTGGAATGTGAGAGAATTGACCAAATAAAACTTTAAATCCATATAGAAATAAGTCAAATTAATTCCAATTCATCCTAAAATCATCTACGAATAATTTGACTTATCAAATTCTCCCACACTTAGACTCCAAGCGAAACAAAAGAAAGCTCACTACTAAATCCTTAACCAAATTATTGATTCCACTTTCGTAGGTGTACAGTGGCATTTAGCATATGCCACAAGCCTTTATACCACTATGTGTTCATAATGGAGGAGTTATAGTCTCCTGATGGTTTACTTAAAACGAATGGTACCCACAAACATTTCCTTTCCATCATTTCACACATAATCATCACCATAGTTCATTCCAATAGGTCGAAAGCATTATAGGTAAGAATTGAAACATAAAAATATAATCACATAATACCTCATAATTTAGATCACAATTAAGCAACAATAAGATCTCATAATGCTTCAATTGATCGAAATCACATGCCATGAATGAAGGCTCTCATAATGCATTCACTTTTGCACAAAAGTGTTAAAGGGTTACTCTCAATCATCTTCTCATGCATGTCCCTTACCATAAACTTGCATTTTATCTACCTCTTCACTACTCCCATCTATGGCATATTCATGAATCAAAAAGATTTTTATTCCTTAGGTTGTAAGGGGGCCACGAGTAAAGTGAGTTGTGAATGAAGGGATAGGAATTCAAATATTCAACAATTAGTGGAGTCGAAATCATAATTCCTACAATCATGTTGTTTATGGAACTCCACCAACTCTATTGTAATAATTTTTCCTGATTCCTTCGCCTTGAAACTTGAAGTGTACATGCTTTGCTTATTGTTTTTGATTCATTTTTCAAATTTTTTTCAATATTATTATTATTATATTTTTTCAAGCAGCATGTTTCTTCAATTACCTTTAAAAAAAACACCCCCGCACTTCTTCCTTTGTAAACTTTTCAATAAGGATATTAAATGCGCAACCTTAATAGCTCTACTAACCATTGAATAAGGGTAAACTTGTTTTCCTTGGTTCAAGGTTCTTTAGAATATGTTTACAAAGAAAATGGCTCAATTACAATCATTAGGCATAAAGGGTTCACTAGGGGATTACTGTATGAAAGGGTTAGCTACTTGACTCAAGCTTAATCCTAGTGCCTTTTATCACTTTCATGAACATACCATATCATTATTATGTAACCTCGAAGAGATGCAATGCAAGTTGTAGAAGCAAACATACATAGAAGAGAAAATTAAATCAATCATAAGGAAAGTAGAATTGAGTGCAATCCTTTAGGCTTAAATTAGCTTACTTGGTGATGTTTACTCATTCAATAGCATGCTCATTCAATCAATTAACATTATATCATCCTATTGTGACAAGGTATGTAATCCAATTAATTACACCTTATTCAAGGTCAATCTCATCCATAATGTGATTAACTCATGAAATGGAATTATAATGACAATTAGACATGAAAGATATTAAATTAACCCTCTCTTTTTCCTTTTTTCTTTTTTTATCCACTTTATCCTCCCCCACACTTAAAATTTGCATTATCTTCAATGTTAGGAAAGATAAAGAAAAAGCAATGTAATTGACGAAAAGTAGAGGGAAGGTAAAGGAACCCCCTGAAAGAGTTGATTGTCCAAAATTCGCACCCTGAAAGTTTATATCTTCAGCAGAATGCAAAATATGGAGATCAACAAAAGACAATTAAAGTTAGTTCAATAAAGTATTAACACAAAATAAAAGTTAGATCAAGATGAAAAATAAAATGCTTGTTTGAATGCATGGGAGTTTAGGTGAAACTATAGGCCTATGAGCTTATGCTAGCATGGTCCTGATGGCGGTGCTTGGTGTTGCTCCATGAAAGACCTCAACATGTCTTCCATTCTTGCTTGCGAAGCTGCAAGGTTGTCCATGTCGGCTTGAAGAGTCCTCAAGTCGACCTATATCTGAACCAAAATCGGAGGAGCTTTTGAAACTGGAGGGGCTCTTGGCTGCTGTGCATTCGGATTGGGCCTTGCCTGACGCGGATTTATCCACCCATGAGGGGCATTGTCCTCGAACTCGAATTCCCTCATCTTGTCAGCATTAATGACATCCTCCTCAGTAGTAAGAGCCACTATTTCATCCCTTTTTATGACCTTAAGATGTTGCAATAATTGACTCAATAAAATTGGAAAGACGAACGCTTTGGTCTCTGCCCTGTGGTGGACCACTTGCCACATTGTGGTCATCATCAGTTTGGCCGCAGCAATGCTTTGGAATTGATTGTTATATAAGAACATTTTATCCAAATGAACAAGTCTTCATTTCGGAGGTATCCTGAATCGCTAGCCTTTTGCATGACGTTATGAGCCAGCACGAAAGCTATTAATCTCGGGGCTACGTCCAGATGTTTGCAATGCATAAAAAATGATGATTTATCGGGCACCACATAGCTCGAATCTCGAGCCGATCCATAGCATCGTCCTTATTCCATGTCTCATCGCATGAGCATCTGGCCCTCTTGTCAAAAGATGGGACGCTACCTCCCATTGGTAGCTTTAGATGACTGCAAATCAACTCCTCAGTGATCACCACCTCTTCCCCATTTACTCTTGAGGTGAGCATTGGTGGTTGTTTCTCGGCTACTGTACTCAGATTGACATAAAATTGTTTGACCTCCTCGGGGTAATAGACACCCTTGAGGGTCAACAATTTCCCCCAATCGAATTTATCTAAGTTGGCCCTAACATGGTGCTTCTCATCAATAAGCTCCGCCACAGATACCTCAATCACAAATTTATTGTTCTTCTTCTTGTTATACCATTCTTCACATTGCTCAATGATAAACAATGTCGATTCAGCGATATGTTCATCTTGAACCAAGTTCTTCCCTCTCACAGACCGAGAGGATTGCCCAGTGTTCTTCCTCGCAGATTGTTTAAATCTTGACATTGTAGCTCCACAACCAAATTCTTCAATTTTGAACTTAGCTAACCACACTCAGAAAGTTAGTTCAATCACAACCCAAATGCTTCAGTCCAATCTAACCGTTAATATCAATCTGCACAGATTCAAATCGCTCTGAATTTCCCACAACACTTCAATTTCAATCAACCCTAAAATTTAATGCACTCTTAATCTTCTTCAAATTAAATAACACAATCAGCACTACACTTTAATTCTCAATCCACCATGCAATTCAATCCACCCCCCAAATGGCAAGAACACATGACAACAATTCAGTCCAATCAAAATCCAATTTTTAACTCAATCTCTTGGCCCAAAATCAATAACAAAATTTGAAATAAAGTTTAAATCCTAACCCCAAAAACTTCACAAAATCGTGCCCCAAATTCCAAAAAATTTGCTTAAATATGTTGCATAGAATACTTACCCAACACCCTTACAATGAAGATCTCAAAGATTTTTGTCCCCCCAATCAACAAGGAACCTCGTCCACTTTTTTAGAGAGAAGGAGCTTGCAAAGGAGCGTGTGGAGATTTTCTGGAATTTCGCCTATATTACAGCTTCATAGGGGAGGAGTGAAGGTGGATGATGTGGAAAGATGAAGAAGGATTGAGGGTTTAGGCTAGGTGGGTTGGGATGGCCGAAGGTGGAAGAAATGGAGAAGGTAGGGCAAGAGGCGACAAGAGAGAAAGAGAGAGAAAAGTGTCGGAAAGGAAAAGGAAAGGGTTTTAATCTGCAGTTCAAACAATGTCCGCTAAGCGGACATCAATGTTCGTTTAACAGACCTTTATGGGTCAGTTTGAGTATTTGGAGGTCTCATGTCTGTTAAGCAAACATACATGTCCGCTTAATGGACCTTTTTGGGTCTGTTTCCACTTGGTTGCATTCGATGTCCGTTTAACGAACATTCATGATTTCTTCAAAAAATTTCTCACCTTGTCCCCTTTTCTTTTGTTCCTTCTAGCCATTCAATGATATCCTAGGACTACATGCATGATGTGTGAGTCAGTGACAGAGCTAGAAACTTAAGATAGGAGAGTTCAAATATTTAATTTTTTTAAATTTTAGGGGGCCCAGTGCACCATTGACCTCTAAATAACTCCATCCTTATATATATATATATATATATATATATATTAAAAATATTTAATTTTTTAAAATTTTGGGACACTGGGCCCCACCTGTCTCCGTCCCTGGTGTGAGTGCTAGAATTGGAATAACGTCAAAATAAAACAAAGAGACATTGCCACTTACCTTCTCCATGCTTAAAATGAGTCTCACCTCTAGGTTTGAAGAGTTGTGATCATACCATTCCTCATGCTATTGGAAGATGTCATTGGAATGCCTCGCAAACAGTATCCATATACACACACAACAAACTATAAGAACAACAACTGATGCGACAAACATTGGGTTAGAAACAACACAAGAGTTAAAAACATCGAGTTGCCTCCGAATAAGCGCTAAATTTAATGTCCTTAGCTGGACTCGACCATTCTGATATCAACTTTGAAATGTGATGGTGGAAATGCATCCCACCATTTCTCCCTCAAGATAGTGCTTAACTCTTTACCTATTGGCCACGAAGATCTCTTGATCATCCCTCCTAATTTCCATTGCTCCATGTGGATATGCCCTTGTTACTATGATTGGTCCTGACCATCTTGATCGTAATTTCCCTGGAAATAATTTCAGGCGAGAGTTAAATAACAAAACCTTTTAGCCAGGTTTAAATTCTCTCCAAAGGATATGCTTGTCGTGAAAAGCCTTGATTCTCTCCTTGTATATGCAAGCATTCTCAAAAGCATCAAGGCGAAATTCATCTAGCTCATTCAACTCCATTAGTCTCCTTTGTCCTGCTTCCTTGAGATCAAAATTCAACTTCCGGATTGCCCATAATGCCTTGTGTTCAATTTCAACCGGAAGATGACAAGATTTACCAAAGATTAACCTATAAGGAGACATCCCTAAGGGAGTTTTGTATGTTGTCCTATATGCCTATAGAGCGTCATCAAGTTTCAATGCCCAATCCTTTCTTGAGGTATTAATCGTCTTCTCTAAAATTTGCTTGATTTCCAGGTTAGATACCTCAACTTGCCCGCTAGTCTGGGGGTGGTAGGTGATTCCAAACTTGAAATGACGCCCATATTTAGACAATAGTGATTTAAATTGATGATTCTGAAAATGTACTCCATTGTCACTTATTATAGCTCTTGGAACACCAAACCTTGAGAATATGTGCTTCTTGACAAATTTGACTACACTAGCTCTAGTGTTGTTCGACAGCACTGTGGCTTCCACCCACTTAGACACGTAATCAACAACCATAAGGATGTATTCATTTCCGAAAGATGCTGGAAATGGTCCCATGAAATCTAGGCCCCATACATTAAATAGTTCTACTTCTAGAATCCCTGATTGAGGCATCTCGTGCTTCCTACCAATATTTTCGGTTCTCTGACACTTGTCACAAGTCATGATGAAAGTCCTAGCATCCTTAAAGAGAGTTAGCCAATAGAGTCCGGATTGTAAAACCTTTGTCGTTGTTTTGTTGGCCCTATGGTGTCCTCCATACAAGGAAGCATGACAATGATGCAGAACTAATCGCATCTCTTCATCGTGTACACATCTCCTGATCACCCCGTTGGCATATCTCCTAAAGAGCAACGGATCTTCCCAAAAGTTGTTTCTTACCTCAGATAAGAATTTCTTCCTACTATGGTATGAATAATCAGCAGAAATGATTTTAGACACCAAAAAATTGACATAATTAGCAAACTAAAGGACGTTGTCCTTAACAGACTACAGATTCTCATCAAGGAAGGTATCATTGATTGGTTCCTCTCTTAGCTTGTATCCTTATTCCAGTCATGATAGATGGTCATCTATTGAATTTTTTGACCCTTTCTTATCTCGAATTTCCAAATCGAATTGCTACAAAAATAAAATCCATTTGATCAATCTTAGTTTTGCATCTTTCTTTGTGAGTAGATATTTCAGAGCAAAATGGTCAGTGTAAACAATGACTTTGGAGCCAACCATGTAAGATCTAAATTTATCAAAAGCATAAAGTACTGCTAGCAATTCTTTCTCTGTAGTTGCAAAATTAAGTTGATCATCATTAAGAATTTTGCTAGCATAATAAATGACATGTAATTTCTTATCCTGTCTCTACCCTAAAACAGCCCCAAGTGCATAATCACTAGCATCACACATCAGCTCAAAAGGGAGATTCCAATTCGATGTGGTCACTATAGGAGTTGAGGTAAGTTCCTTAGTCAACCTGTTAAAAGCACAAAGACATTCATCAGTAAACTCATAAGGAACTTACTTTTACAATAGAGTGCATATTGGTTGAGAAATCTTGGAAAATCCTTGATAAATCGGCAATAGAACCCAGCGTGTCCAAGAAAACTTCATATCGCTCTAACTGAATTGGGAGGTGGCAACTTGTTGATGACCTCTATTTTTGTTGGATCCACCTCAATCCCATTGTTGGAAATTTTATGGCCTAGGACAATTCCTTCTTGTACCATGAAGTGACACTTTTCCCAATTTAGCACAAGATTGGTTTCTTCATACCTTTGTAGATCCTGTCCTAGATTGAACAAACATGCATCAAAAGAAGAACCAAAAATAGAGAAATCATCTATAAATACCTCAATTATATTCTCCACCATGTTGGAAAATATGGACATCATGTAGTCTTGGAAAGTGATAGGAGTGTTGCACAACCTAAAGGGCATCCTACGATACACAAATGTACCATAGGGACATGTGAATGTGGTTTTCTCCTAATCCTCCGAGGTTATCGAGACTTGTTTATAACCTGAATAACCATCTAGAAAATAGTAATACTCATGCCCCACTAATCTTTCTAACATTTGATCTATAAAGGGAAAAGTACACACCCTCCACCCTATCACAATCCTAGTGGAAATTAGTTCATTCCTATCATTTTAAACAACAGTTATGCCACCCTTCTTGGGCACTACTTGCACAGGACTTATCCAAGAGCTATCAGAAAGAGGATAGATAATTCTCGCATCAAGTAATTTAAGTACCTCAGATTGCACAACTTCCTTCATGTTAGGATTGAGCCTTCTTTAACTTTCCATACTAGGTTTGTGGTTTTCTTCCATTAGAATCTTGTGAACACAAATAGAAGGGCTAATCCCCTTTATGTCAGCAATATTCCAAGCAATAGCCAATTTATATTCACACAACACCCTTAGCAACTTCTCCTCTTAAGATGGGTCCAAAGAAGAAGAAATGATAACTGGATATGTATTTGCTTCTCCCAAGAATGCATATCTCAAATGAATTGGAAGTTGTTTAAGATCAGGGTTCGGTGGGCTCAATATGGAGGGTAATAATTTAGGTTTTAGAGGACCCAATTCTTCAATTTGGGGTCTATACCTAGAACCATTACCTTGCAATCTATAGGCATAGTCCATTAACTCATCATCCAACTCATTCTTTTCTATCCCTAGGGTTAGGCATGCTTCCAAAGCATGATCACATATCAATTCAGGAATAGATTCAAATGTAAGAGAATCAATTACATCTATCAGATAAGTGACCTTATCAAAAGAGGGACTCCTCAAAACTTTAAAAATGTTAAACACCTATTTTTCATCACCTACCTATAAAGTTAGCTTGCCATCTGGGACATCAATCAATGCTCCACCAGTGGCTAGGAATGGTCTTCCTAAAATTATGGGAACCTACATGTCAAACTCCATCTCAAGAAAAACAAAATCAGCTGGAATTATAAGCTTACCAAATTTTACCAGTAAATCCTCAACTATACCAATAGGATATCGAATTGATCTATCAGCAAGCTGTAATGAAATTGTAGTTGGTTTGAGTTCACCAATTCCCAACTTGTTATATAGAGAAAAGGGAATGAGGTTAACGCTTGCACCTAGGTCACATAAGCATTGAAAAATATTAGATTCACCAAAGTGACAAGGTATGGTGAAACTCCCTGGATCCTTTAACTTAGGGGTAGTTTATTTTGTAGAATAGAACTACACTCCTCGGTTAGGGCTACTGTAGCAAAGCTTTTTTTATTGGAGATGATCTCCTTCAAAAACTTGGTGTATGCAAGCATCTCTGCAAGAGCTTCTATAAAAGGGATATTGATGTGGATTTTCTTGAAAAGGTCAAGAAACTTTTGGAATTTAGAATCATCGTTCTTCTTCTTTACCCTTTGAGGATATGGTATGGGTGGTACAAAGGTAAAGTTCAAACTTGGTGAGGATTCTTTCTTTTGAGTGATTTCTTTTGGTTCCTCCCCTTCATCCACATTTTCACTTTCCACATCCTGGGCTTCCCTCTTTTTAAGGACCACATCTTCTATCACCTTACCACTTCTTAGAACAACTGTCATACAATCTTGTTTCGAATTCACTTGGGTATTGCTAGGCAGCTTCCCTTTACCTCTTTCACTAACTTCTTTCACCACTTGACTGATTTGCACTTCTAAGTTTCTAATAGCTACTTGATTTGACTGAATATTCTTCTCCATTCTGTTCATTGCTTGAGAGCTAGCTTGGGCACTCTGATCCATCTTACCCATAAGTTAAGAAAACATATCCTCTAGTCGATCTACCTTTTCCTCCCACGGGGAAGGGAATTGTTGTGGTGCAGAAGATGAAGGAGATGAGTACTGTTGCTTTAATGGTGCTTGAAACCCTGGTGGTCCCATTGGTTTTGTTGCCCCTTAATTTTTCCATGAGAAATTCAGATGGAATTTCCAACCCTCATTGTAAGTATTCAAGAAAGGATCAAGTCTCTGACCTTGTCTACCATTGTTCACATAACTTACCTCGTCCTCTGTCAATGTTGTCTCAATGTTCATACAGCTGTATGCCTAAATCTCCCAGAAAGAGTACAAGGATCTCTACTAGATTTGTTATCATTCATTAATAGGTTCAACGTCTTATTAATCTCAACGACTTAGTAGGCCTTGTCATATTTGGAACCCATTTCATTTAGAGTAACAGCTTCGCTCCTAGTTACCTTACAATGTAAGTTCTCTGCAACTTTCTTGAAAATATCCCACAATTCTTGGGAACTCAAGTTACTAATATTCCCCTCAGCATTCAAATCCACCAAAGTTTGATTGTGATCGGTGAGACCATAGTAAAAGAACTGAGTCAACGAGTACATGTCAAATTCATGGTGTGGACATTGATTAAGAATATCATTAAACCGTTCTCAAGACTCATGAAATTTTTCTCTGTCCTTCTGCGAGAACCAATGTATCATCTTTCAGAGTTCAAGAATTTTGTGGGCTGGGTACCACTTCATCATAAAAGTCTCCATAACCTTCTCCCAAGTATTAATAGAGTCCACCTCTAAACTCAACAGCCAATTTCTTGCCAATCCCTTCATGCAATAAGGAAAACACCTTAGCCTCAACTCATCCTCCGACAATCCATACAAAGGAAGAGTTTGAACTGTCGCATAGAAATCTCTCATGAAGGCTAGAGCATCTTCACTAGGCATCCCATTAAATTACGGCAGCATAGACAAATGAATCTGCTTCAACTCATTATTCCGTGTTGCCGCAGTCAATCTAATGCAAGAGGGTTTCCCTGCAATAAATGGCATTTAATAATCTCGAATTCTTCTCACCCCAGGGTTGCAACAACCGACTCGGCTTGATTTTCCCCATAGAATTGCTCATTTCCCATATCTTATTCTTCATGCAGATCTAGAATTTGGTTATTATTGTCCATCTCTCTTCTTCTTTGAGCGTTGTTCCTTTGACAAGTCTGCTCAATTTTAAGATTAAACTCAATAAGTGGTTCGTTATTCAAACTTCTTGAATTCCTTAAGTGCATAAAACTCTTGAAATCAAACAAAGTTCAAGGATTCGAAATTCAATGATGGAAGAAACATGAAGTAATAATTAAATAAATCAAAATAATAACTAGACTTAATAATAGCAGTTATAAACTAGTCCCTAGCAGCGCCAAAAAGTTGGTCAACAACATTTGCAAGTGCACAAAATCATTCCTAGTACCCACACATTAAGTATTCCAAGGTCGTCTCCCTCAAGGACTAGATCATCACCACCAAATTAATTCTAATTATTTACATAAAATCGGCCATAAAGTCTAAAAGATTATTGGAGTTTAGTAGACAGTAAATTGTAAATACTGAAAAACATCAAATAAGGATAAATCGAAGATTTGAAATTAGGGCTTGGGTTTCACCAACTCAAAAGATAGATTCATACATTATGAGATTGATTGAATGTTAGGTTATGAAAACAGTTTCACAACTTTACCCATATCTTTTCTCAAAGCATACAAGAGTATCTAACTAGTTGATTACCATCTCTCAATATGCAAACTAACTAGTTAAACCATGAAGAACAAGCAACCATAAGTTATCACACTAGCTTAGGGCATCTCTACCTCTAAATCTAAGGTGTTCATCTTCCTAGAGCATAAACCATATTTCACATCTCAGTACATCATGTGGTTCCTAAGATTGCATCTATGGAGATCAAGCATAGAGACAATAGTGGAATACAAGAGAGATAAACATAACCCAAGAACTTTCATTCAACACTCAATCATCCCAAAAATACAAATCAATCCCCAAGTAGGCTACATCCCTTACCCTAAATAAGTTTTGGTTCCAGCACAAGATACTAAAAGTCAGACACACAAAGATGCTCAATATTTAAGAAAGAGCAGAGAGAGAAAATGGGGAGAAAACAAGACAATGTTGTCTCCAATCCTTGATGCCAATCCCCAAAGACTTCCTATCTTCCTCTTAAATTGTGCCTCTTTAAGTGATAACCTCATTTTTCAGTGTCCAACCTCCTTATTAGGTATAAAAATGAGTATTTATAATGTCTTAGGTCCAAAGAAACCTACTTTTCACTAAACAGGGGAGAGTAGATTGTGTTTGGCCACCAATGTCCGTTAAATGGACCTTCTTGGGTCTGAAAGTTCATTTTTCCAGACGATGTTCGTTAAACGGACACTCACCAATCCACAAATTTCATGCCTTTAACCCTTCAACTGATATAATCTCTTCTCAGAGTCTTCTCAGAAGTTGTATGTTGGAACCCCACCCTGGTGAGTCACGTGTCCGATGTCCTACGTGACATCTGGGTGCGCATCTCACGAGGGGGGAATTCCCCACTAGGTCAAACCTTAAACACGAACCCATTTCACTCACTTCCGAACAGATCTTGAAAAATTCACCCTAATTTCCCTCCTAAAATTTAAATTCCTAGGGCCCAAATTGAATTCCGATTCCTAAGCTAAAATGAAAATTTCATGCCTCTCAATTATTTAAAACCAAAAATCACCCCAATCAGATCTCTCTAGATTGAAAAATCACCAAAGTACAGAAGCATGTTCAATATCTTCATCCAATTGTCCCAATTTGATTTAATCCATAAATTTCAACTTAATCCCAAAAGCTCTAGATTTTGCATGAAAGGGTAGAGAATTTTCTTAGAAAACCAAGGCTTCAAAAATCAAGTAAATCAGAGGTCAAACGAAGAAGTTAGAAGCTAAGAAGAGGAAAGGGGTTGAAATTGGAAA
>JANVCQ010000001.1:25287635-25301701 GCA_025531925.1 Erythroxylum plowmanianum
GTTCTACCTCTAAAATCCCCGATTGAGGCATCTCGTGCTTCCTACCAATATTTCCAGTTCTCTGACACTTGTCACAACTCATGATGAAAGTCCTAACATCCTTGAAGAGAGTCGGTCAATAGAGTCTGGATTGTAAAAGCTTTGCCGCTATTTTGTTGGCCCTATGGTGTCCTCCATATAGAGAAGGATGAAAATGATGCAGAACTGATTGCATCTCTTCATCGGGTACACATCTCCTGATCACCCCGTTGGCACATCTCCTAAAGAGCAACAGATCTTCCCAAAAGTAGTTTCTCACCTCAGATAAGAATTTCTTCCTACTATGGTATGAATAATCAGCAGGAATGATATCAGACACTAGAAAATTGACATAATCAGCAAACTAAGGGATGTTGTCTTTAAGAGACCACAGATTCTCATCAGAGAAGGTATCATTGATCGGTTCCTCTCTCAACTTGTCTCCTTGTTCCAATCATGGTAAATGATCAGCTATTGAATTTTTCGATCCTTTCTTATCTCGATTTTCCAAGTTGAATTCCTGCAAAAGTAAAAATCCATCTGATCAATCTTGGCTTTGCATCTTTCTTTGTGAGTAGATATTTCAGGGCAGAATGGTCAGTGTAAACAATGACTTTGGAGCTAACCAGATAAGATCTAAATTTATCAAAAGCGTAAACTACTGCTAGCAATTCTTTCTCTATAGTTGCATAATTAAATAGAGCATCATTAAGAATTTTGCTAGCGTAATAAATGACATGTAATTTCTTGTCCTATCTCTTCCCTAAGGCAACCCCAAGTGCAAAATCACTAGCATCGCACATCAACTCAAAAGGGAGATTCCAATATGGTGCGGCCATTATAGGAGCTGAGGTAAGTTCCTTCTTTAACCTGTTAAAAGCATAAAGACATTCATCAATAAACTCATAAGGAATTTCTTTTTACAATATAGCACATAATGGTCGAGAAATCTTGGAAAAATCCTTGATAAATCGGTGATAGAATCCGGCGTGTCTAAGAAAACTCCATATTGCTCTAATCGAATTGGGAGGTGGCAACTTGTTGATGACCTCTATTTGTGCTGGATCCACCTCAATCCCATTGTTGGAAATTTTATGGCCGAGGACGATTCCTTCTTGCACCATGAAGTGGCACTTTTCTCAATTTAGCACCAGATTGGTTTCTTCACACATTTGTAGAATCTGTTCTATATTGAACAGACATGCATCAAAAGAAGAACCAAAAACAGAGAAATCATCCATAAATATCTTAATTATATTCTCCACCATGTCAGAGAATGTAGACATCATGCAGCATTGGAAAGCGGCTGGAGCGTTACACAACCAGAAGGGCATCCGACAATACGCAAATGTACCATAGGAAACGTGAATATGGTTTTCTCCTGATCCTCCGGGGCTATCGAGATTTGGTTATAACCTGAATAACCATCTAGAAAACAATAATATTCATGCCCCGCTAATCTCTCTAACATTAATCTATAAAGGGAAGAGGGAAGTGATCTTTCCTAGTGGCTGCATTCACTTTTCTGTAATCTATACACACCCTCCACCCTGTCACAACCCTAGTAGAAATTAGTTCATTCCTATCATTTGAAACAATAGTTATGCCATCCTTCTTGGGCACTACCTGTACAGGACTTATCCAAGAGCTATCAGAAATAAGATAGATAATTCCCGCATTAAGTAATTTAAGTACCTCAGATCGCACAACTTCCTTCATGTTAGGATTGAGCCTTCTTTGACATTCCACACTAGGTTTGTGGTTTTCTTCCATTAAAATCCTGTGAACACAAATAGAATGGCTAATCCCCTTTATGTTAGCAATATTCCAAGCAATAGCTAATTTATGTTCACGCAACACCCTCAGCAAATTCTCCTCTTGAGAGGAGTCCAAAGAAGAAGAAATGATAACTAGATATGTATTTGCTTCTCCCAAGAATGCATATCTCAAATGAATTGGAAGCTGTTTAAGTTCAGGGTTCGGTGGGCTCAATATGGAGGACAATAGTTTAGGTTTCGGAGGGCCCAATTCTTCAATTTGGGGTCTATACCTAAAACCATTACCTTGTAATCTATAGGCATAGTCCACTAACTCGTCATCCAACTCATTCTTTTCTATCCCTAGGGTTAGGCATGCTTCCAAAGCGTCATCATGCATTAATTCAGGAATAGATTCAAATGTGAGAGAATCAATTACATCTATCCGATAAGTGACCTCATCAAAAGAGGGACCCCTCAAAACTTTAAAAATGTTAAACTCCTCTTTTTCATCACCTACCTACAAAGTTAGCTTACCATCCGGGACATCAATCAATGCTCCACCAATGGCTAGGAATGGTCTTTCTAAAATTATGGGAACCTGCATGTCAAACTCCATCTTAAGCACAACAAAATCAACTGGAATTATAAGCTTACCAACTTTTACTAGTAAATCCTCAACTATACCGATAGGATATTGAATTGATCTATCAGCAAGTTGCAATGAAATTATAGTTGGTTTGAGTTCACCAATTCCCAACCTGTTATATAGAGACAAGGGAATAAGGTTAATGCTTGCACCTAGGTCACATAAGCATTGAAAAATATTAGATTCGCCAAAGTGACAAGGTATAGTGAAACTCCCTAGATCCTTTAACTTAGGAGGTAGTTTATTTTGTAGAATAGAACTACACTTCTCAGTTAGGGCTACTGTAGCGAAGTTGTCAAGTTTTTTTTTGTTGGAGATGATCTTCTTCAAAAACTTGGTGTACGCAGGCATCTCTGCAAGAGCTTTTGAAAGAGGGATATTAATGTGGATTTTCTTGAAAAGGTCAAGAAACTTTTAGAATTTAGAATCATCAGTCCTCTTCTTTACCCTTTGGGGATATGGTATGGGTGGTACAAAAATAAAGTCCGAACTTGATGGGGATTCTTTCTTTTGTGTGATTTCTTTTGGTTCCTCCCCTTCATCCACCTTTTCACCTTCCACATCTTGAGCTTCCTTCTTTTGAGGGACTACACCTTCTATAGCCTTACCACTTCTTAGAACAACTGCCATGCAATCTTGTTTCGGATTCACTTGGGTATTGCTAGGCAGCTTCCCTTTTCCTCTTTCACTAACTTCTTTCACCACTTGACTGATTTGCGCTTCTAAGTTTCTAATAACTGCTTGATTTGAATGAATATTCTGCTCCATTCTGTTCATTGCTTGAGAGCTAGCTTGCGTACTCTGGTCCATCTTGCCCATAAGTTGAGAAAGCACGTCCTCAAGTCAATCTACCTTTTTCTCCCACGGGGAAGGGAATTGTTATGGTGCAGAAGATGAAGGGGTTGAGTACTGTTGCTTTAATGGTGCTTGAAACCCTGGTGGTCCCATTGGTTTTGTCGCCCCTTGATTTTTCCATGAGAAATTCATATAGAATTTCCAACCTTCATTGTAAGTGTTTGAGAAAGGATCAAGTCTCTGACCTTGTCTACCATTGTTCACATAGCTTACCTCTTCCTCTGTCAATGTTGCCTCAATGTTCATACAACTCGCTGTTATATGCCCAAATCTCCCACAAAGAATGCAAGGATCCCTACTAGACTTGTTATCGTTCATTAACAAGTTCAACTTCTTATTAATTTCAGTAACTTGGTAGGCCATGTCAGATTTGGAACCCACTTCATTTAGAGTAACAGCTTTGCTCCTAGTTACCTTACAATGTGAGTTCTCTGCAACTTTCTTGAAAATATTCCACAATTCTTGGGAACTCAAGTCACTAATATTCCCCTTAGCATTCAAATCCACCAGAGTTTGGTTATGATCGGTGAGACCATAATAGAAGAACCAAGTCAATGAGTATATGTCAAATCCATGGTGTGGACATTGATTAAGATCATTAAACTGTTCCCAAGCCTTATGAAATTTTTCTTCGGCCTTTTGCGAGAACTAATATATCATCTTTCGAAGTTCAAGAGTTTTGTGGTCTGGGTACCACTTCATTATAAAAGTCTCCGTAACCTTCTCCCAAGTATCAACAGAGTCCACCTATAAACTCAACAGCCAATTTCTTATCAATCCTTTCATGCAATAAGGAAAACACCTTAGCCTTAACTCATCCTCCGACAGTCCATACAAAGGAAGAGTTTGAACTGTCGCATAGAAATCTCTCATGAAGGCTAGCACATCTTCACTAGGCATCTCATTAAATTGAGGCAACATAGACAAATGAATCTGCTTCAGCTCATAATTCCGTGCTGCTGTAATTAATCTAATGCAAGAGGGGTTCCCGGCAATAAATGGCATCTGATAATCTTGAATTCTTCTTACCGCAGGGTTGACAACAACTAGCTCAGCTTAATTTTCCCCATTAAATTGCCCATTCCCCATATCTTGTTCTTCATGAAATTCCAGAATTTGGTTATTGTTGGCCATCTCTCTTCTTCTTTAAGCATTGTTCCTTTGACAAGTTCGTTCAATTTCAAGATTAAATTCAACAATTGGTTCGTTATTCAAACTTCTCGAATGTCTTAAATGCATAAAACTCATGAAATCAAACGAAGTTCAAGGGTTCGAAATTCAATGATGGAAGAAAACATGAAACAATAATTAAATAAATCAAAATAATAACTAGACTTAATGATAGCAGTTATAAACTAGTTCCCTGACAACGACGCCAAAAACTTGATCAATACAATTTGCAAGTGTACAAACTCGTTCCTAGTACCCACACACTAAGTATTCCAAGGTCGTCTCCCTCAAGGACTAAATCATTCATCGCAAAATTAATTCTAGTTATTTGAATGATATCTACAATAAACTCTAAAAGATGATTGGAGTTGAGTGAATAGTAAATTGTAAGTACTAAAAAAAATAACAATAAGGGATAAATCGAAGGTTTAAAATTAGGGTTTGGGGTTCACCAACTCAAAAGATTGATTCATACATTATGAAATTGATTGAATGTTAGGTTATGAAAACAGTTGCATAACTTTACCCTTATATTTTTTCAAAGCATATAAGAGTATCTAACTAGTTGATTACCATCTCTCAATGCGCTAACTAACTAGCCAAATCCATGAAGAACAAACAGCCATATGTTCACTAGCTTAGGACATCTCTACCTCTAAGTCTAAAGTTTTCATCTTCTCAGAGCATAAATCATATTTCACCTCTCAGTAATCATAAGATTCCTAAGATTACATCTATGGAGATCAAGCATAGAAACAACTGTGAAATTCAAGAAAGATGAATATAACCCAAGAACTTTTATTCAACACCCATCAATCCATAATAAACAAATCAATCCCTCAAATGGGCTACATCTCTCACCCTAAATGAGGTTTAGTTCTAGAATATTGTAACAAAAGTCATATACATCAAAATGCTCAGCATTTAAGAAAGAGTAGAGAGAGAAAGTAGAGGAAACACAAGAGAATATTGCTTCCACTCCTTGATGAATTCTTCCAAACTCCCTATCTTCCTCTTATTTTGTGCCTCCTTTTTGTGGTAACCTCGTTTTCAGTGTCCAGCCCCCTTTTTAGGTCTAAAAAATGAGTATTTATAGTGTCTTGGGTCCAAAGAAACCTAGTTTTTCCTAAATAGGGGAGAGCAGATCGTGTTTGGCCGCCAATGTCCATTAAATGGACCTTCTCCAGTTTGAAAGTTAATTTTGCCAGACGATGTCCGTTAAACGGACATGAATGTCCGTTAAATGGACATGCACCAATCTAAAATTTTCACGCCTTTGACCCTTAAGTTGACATACTCTCTTCTCGGAATCTTCTTGGAAGTTGTAGAACTCGGAATTCTCTTTGAAAACATCCTTGAGTGGCCTTAATCCAGCATCCATAAGAAAAGTTATGCCTTTCACCCCCACAATCTATTCATTTGTACCTATCAAGCAACAAAGTTGGAATGTGAGAGAATTAACCAAATAAAACTTCAAATCCATATAGAAATAAGTGAAATTAATTCCAATTCATCCCAAAACCATCTATGAATAATTTGCCTTATCACTTCAAACTCAACTAGTTATTAAAGATCGTGCTCTAATATTACTTCAAAAGAAGTTTGAAATTCTCTTTCCACCTATATAATAGTCTCTAAACTTCTTTTTGAATTATTATTGTCTTCTTTACACACAAACACATAAACACACATATATATACATACATATATACATATATATAATTTATCTTTTATGAAGGTCATGTCTTTGTTGATAATAACCTTATAAATAGTGAGATCCTACAGGCAATAGTCTTTCACTTCATTAGCATATCTTAAGAATAAGTATTTTCTAGATTTTATATATAGCTCCGTTATTTCTTTAGCATTATACGTTCACATACATAGGACTTGCAAATATATTGAGATTAGAATAATCCATTAGCTTCCTACTCTATATTCCATCGATGTTTTCAACTCAGTTATAGTTTATGAGACTCGATTCATCACTTTACAAGTACTATTGAATTCTTCTACCTAGAATGGCCTGCAATTATAAATGTCATTCTTATACTTTCTAATATAGCTTTATTCATATATTATATCACTCTATTTTGTTAAAAAGTGTATGCAACAACAAATTGTATTTTGATGTCTTCTTGATTACATAATGTATCAAATTCATTGCTAATATATTCTCCTTCACTATTCATCCTTAAACACTTGATCATTTTATCATAATCAAGTTCAATGCACACTTCAAATATTTTAAAGACTAAGAATACATCTATTTTCTCAATCCTAAATATGGTTATCATGGCTTCTACTTAAAACAAATTTGAGTTAAGAGAAATAACTCCCACCATGTAATGTAATAAGTAATACCAAGAGCATACAATAAGTAAATATATAATCTTTAATTGGGTTCCCATAGCAATTGTAGAATGATTAACTTAATAGAATAAGATCGTAGGTTACTTAAGATCAGAATAAATAAGACATACAAAGCATTAATACGAGCAAAAAGAGGAGTTATAATACAAATACTCATTATAAGTTGCAAATAATAATTTGTAATTTAGAATCTATAAGATTGATATCCTCGCAAGCTTTACTCTAATGTTTGAATTTGTTTCTTGATAGATAAAACAAGAAGATAAATGGATATTTGTAAATAAATCAAATATAACATATTTTAATTTATTATATTTATTAGATATTCTAAAATCTAGAATTTTTTAACCACAAATTACTTATCTTTATCTAGATATTTTATAAATAATAATTAGATTATTTTAATATGAACAACATTTAAATATTAAGAGTAACGTCTAGATTCTTCTAACATAAAATTTTCTATTCTTTATATGTTTCCTCTATTATATAAAAAGAGGCCCACATTAAAAAAGATAAACAATTATTATAATTTTATTTTTTAACAAAACAAATTTAAATCCAATTTGGTTATAAAGATTATGTACAAACATTGTCTCCGATATTGGTTTAATAGTATTACTCAAGATGTTACCTTGAAAGAAGCCCAGTTAGCCCACTACGAAAGCAAAGCCCCTAAATGAAACAAGAAAGCTCAATGATTACCTTTCTCCATGTGTAGAGAAAGTGTTTAACAAGAAATTCCTTCTCCTCATATTTTGCTTTATTGCCAGTTGTAATTCTTTTGGAAAACTCTTTTATTCAATAAGATTAGGAGGTGCGCATTCAACACATATGTCAAGAGAGGAATCAATGTGCGGATCAATTGGTAACTATTGCAGGAAGGACTTATCCAAGATTTCATATACTTCGAGAGCCCCTTTTGACCGTCTAGGATCTCATCAGACAGGATCAACAGGGACTTGAATACCGCCATCTTGCGCAATTTTGATTAATAACTTTTAGTTCCTTTGTATTCAAAAAAAAAAGGGAAATTATTTGCTCCATCAATGCCAACTAAGTCTTTACCACCGTAGAAGAAAACTCTTTTATTAATTATATTCAATTTATAAAATGGTTTCTTCTTTCTTTTTTTTCTTCTTTTCTTTTGACTCTACTCCGTATTGCTCAGAGTCATGGTCATGGACAGAGTTATGCTCTCACGTTGTCCTAATTCAAAATTTGATTATACTTGAGTTGCACCATGACCCTGAAAACAGAAGGAGACAAAAAAGAGACGGATTCTACTGTGAACCTAATTGACATGCCAACAACTTTCAGCAGCCTGCAGCCGCTGAAACGTGGACATAGAATAGTTCCAAATTGGAAGCCAAGTCCTTGAAATGGACAGGACATGTTAACGTTGGAAGTAGCCGTGGATAAAAAAAAATTTTGTCCACGAAGTGTTCTAGGAGGATTTCAATTATAGGGAGATATCTTTAAGCTATTTATATTTAGACTAATCTCTGTTTGAACTAGGTAGATCCCTTGCAGAAGGTAAAGCTCTGATCCCAAGTTTTAAACGACTGCATATATGAGGACGGTTCGAACTTGCGATCTCACTTAAGTCAGGAGAGCCTCTTACCAACTCACATGCGTCCTAGATAAATTATTAGGTAAAGGTAAAAATCATTATTTAATTTTTTTAAAAAAATCATGTTTTTTAATTAATTTTGTATCTCATTTCGTTACTTTTTTATTAAAAGTTTTGACAGGATTAATATGTCATATGTTTTTTAATATTTAAAAATTAACACAAATATTAAGATATACATATTTTATTTTAAATTATTTATAAATAAACTTTCTATTTACACATTACCTCGAATTTAAAAAAATTAGTTAAACAATTCTTTTCTAAAGATTAAAAAAGTTTTTGGTCATCCGTGCCTTGTGCCAAAGATTACTGCTTAAATGTAGTCCAAAACAAATGAAAAAGACAATAATTAATGAGTTGTAACAACATCTTGGAACTATGCGCAAGAAATCCCAAGATTGGTGAGTGATGATGTAACATGAAGACAAGTTTTCTTCTTGCCCGTTGCTTCTGATGGCAAGTTTGACCATTTCCATATAATACGTAGCAAAGCTTTACCAGATAGTTCTGCAGATTTGTCACTCATGTACCCAGAAGAACAGAGAAGAAATTGGGCAAGACAAACAGGAAGAAGAAAGCACTAACGGAACAAGATATATTTATTTGGCAAAGTCAGGCTTTTGTATCACGTGTTATAGATTAAATAACCATTGTAAATCTTCCATAGTTTACAGCATGTCAAGGACAATTGATCAAGTATAAACCTGTAAAATTGTATACCTTCCCTTTGATCTTTATCCACTTCGCTAATAATCTTGAGCATAGAAGTCAATAATCTCTTTGAGATTAAGCTGAAACAGCGAAGAGCAATCATTATACATCAACCACAACATGTGCTCGAACAGAATTGCATCGACATCCACAAAAATCACTCTCTTCTCCCCATCCCTTCTCATATGAACATCGCCAAATCTCCCTTCTGTCTCATCCTTCTTCACCATATCCATTAGAACTCGAAAAGGGCTCTCTTGTAGAACAAATGGATCCACTAAGAACTCTCTCTTCTCTTTCCCGACCACCACGGTCACCGGACCATCAAACTCGCCGAACCCTTCTTCGGTCAGTGGACGGTAGCCTAACCGTGAACCATTGTAGCACTTTCTCAACATTGACACAGGCAAAATTAAACACTCCATGCTTGCTTGTACCAAAGACGAAACAATATACAACTGATATACAAGTGTTTGTGACAGAAGATAAAGGGTGTGTAAGTTAGGAGTTCAAACACATATATAAGTTAAGAAGTGAGACATGACATGAGCTTTGACAGGTTCAATTCAACTATGGAATTGGCCAGCTAACGGCTAGAGAAAGAAAAAGGGATAAATGAATGAAGTATTTGTATTTGCAAGTTAAGTAATGGATTGTACGTATTTAAAATGGTATTTATGGTTCTTTAGTTCCAATGTAGCCGTTGGAGTAAGGGACAAAACTGTAGGTGGTAGGAATGGGATTACGACTGCCGACTGGATCAGTCATGATCAGTACGCTCATCGTTGTCTTTAAAATATTCTATGATATTAGAAACTCTTAAAAATTAAAATTAAAATTGAATCAAAACAATTAATATGGTGTATTTTTAAAATTTTATATTCCCATTTTCTAAATTATTATGTTAATATTTTTTTAGAGTAGTAAGTAAAAATTAAAGTTGGTATCATTTATCGTTTAAAATCAATTTCAGAACCAAGTTTACAATTATCCTTAGATATGTCTATTTCATTAAACTAATGGCATAAGAAGGGGAATTCTAGAAAATGATAATTGTTAGATTGCCCAACTTTGATCCCAATTGATGTCAATATGTGAACTTTGGTACTTGTCGGTGGACACGTATTCTCATCAATGTTATCTAAGCATATGGTTAGAATAATGGAATTGGAATTGGGATTGGAACCACTTGTTAGTGTAGTCAATCCGCGTAGACATTGTTAGTACATCAAACATAACATTCTTGAATTGAGCAGAAACAAACAGCCAATTTCACATTGGTCGATGCCACCAAAGCCGGAGGAACTCTTGACATTTAGTAGTCAGATTGTCACGATGCTTGTTGTACACATGGCCGGACATGCGTTACCTTTTCTTCAGCTCACCGCGGAATCAGTTAAATTTTGTCATATTAATTCAATAAATAATAGGATAGGGGATTTTTAAACCTTTCCTCCTCCATGATTTTAATTTTGCATGATATAAAAACGGCCAAGTTTAGACTCCTTTTCACACCCGCAACAAATAAAATGTTACGTGTTTTACGATCACACGACTTCTTAATAGTTAAGTAATTGTCTTTTTTTTTAATTAATTGTTTTTTCATTCAATAAGGTTACTAAAAGCCGCCAACTAGTGCTAGACTAGTAGTAGGTTATTGTTTCATATTTTTAGTGGGTTATTATTTCCTATTTTCTGTATAGTTGTTATGTTTTGTACAACTATTTAATAGCCTAAAACGTTCTTAATAGAAGACACGCATTTAAAAACTCCAAAACTTCTCTTAGTCTTTTCTTTTTTTTTCTCCTCCTCCTCTCTACCGAATTCCCTCTTATCAGATGGTATCAGACCCAGTCACAGCCATGGATACTCAAAGCAAAACTAATGCAGAATTCTGCAATGAAGTTAGTGAAATCTTAGTTCGACATGAGTCTAGTTGTGATCAAGTTAATGTTGCCTTACAAACAGTGTTAACCGAGTTGCAGGCTTTACGAGTCTCTCGTACCACACACAGTACACTTCCAGAGATCAACCAGTTTTACCTAGAAGAATCCTCACATTCTCCAAATACCTCGAATTCTAATAATTCCAATGAACCTCACCGTTATAACCTTAAATTATGCTTCCCAAGGTTCAACGGAGAGGATCCAACTGATTGGATATATAAGGCATAATAATACCTTTAGTTCCAGAATATTGCTCCTAATCAACAAGTGCAGCTCGCCTCTTTTCATCTAGAAGGAATTGCTCTACAATGGCATCAGTGGTTGACGAAATTTTGAGGACCACTTACTTGGGATAAATTTACTAAAGCAATCCTCTTACGGTTTGGATCAACTGACTACGAGGACTCATCAGAAGCTCTAACGCAACTTAGACAGACTTCATCTGTAGCAGTTTATCAAAAGGCTTTCGAAAGGTTATCCCACTGTGTTGATGGCTTACCTGAAAACTTTCTTATTGATTGTTTCATTGTAGGACTTCGAGATTATATTCATCTAGATGTAAAGATTAAACAATCCCGTACATTGACAGATGCAATAGGGGTCACTCATCTGATTGAAGAGCGGAATTAGTTACAAAGAAAAATCGTTCCACCAATTCGCTCCCAACCAGCCTTGGTGGTACCAAAGTTGAGTCCTAATCTAATAACTAGTGTGTTAGGCCCTCCACCAAGTTAGTGTAGGAATCTAAGTTCAAATCCGTAAACTACGTTTTGACGAATTACTAACCAAGAGGCACGAAAACGTAGAAAAAAGGGATTATATTACTATTGTGATGGGAAGTTTGTTCTAAGACACCGATGTGAACGTCCATAATTGTTTATGATAGACGATTCAACTCACCTAAACTCAGATGGAATGATATTATTCAATCTGAATGAAAGGAGGTCATACCCGAAATCTCTTTTCATGCAATGGCTGGAACCAATCATCTCCAAATGATATGTGTATCGGGCAAGTTGAAAAAGAAGGATGTGACTGTACTATAGATGGCGATAGCACTCATAACTTCATTGATCATGTTATGGTGACTAAATGTTGATTGCCAGTAATTCAAAGCCAGAAGTTTCAAGTTATGGTGGCCAACCGAGAAAAAATAAATTTATTGGACAATGTCAGGCACTCACCATCATCATTCAAGGTAAGCCTATAATGGTAGATTATTATGTTCTTCCTGTTGCAGCATTCTAGTCAGTTTTAGGAGTTCAATGGCTGGAGACTCTTGGACCAATTGAGATAGACTATAAACAGCTCACTATGACATTCAAACTCAGGGGAGTTTCTCGCAAGTTCCAAGGATTGCAACAAACTGGCATTTACGTTTTAACTAATAAGGAATTTAATTGCCTACAAGGTACTGGTTTCCTCTTTCAGATTTTACCTTCCAATGACAACCCCTAATCAAAACTAAATTCTTCTGATATAACTAAACTTTTAGCCGAGTTTCAACAAATGTTTGAATCGTCTTCTCATCTACTACCAAAACGGTCGTATGATCGTCACATTCCCTTACAACCAAGCACGGACTAATGAGTGTCAGACTATATTGATACCCTTACTACCAAAAAGTTGAAATAGAAAAGACTGTAAGAGAATTTCTACAATTTGGGTTGATAAGGCCTAGTAATAGCCCATTATCATTGCCTATTGTACTAGTAAAAAAGGCCGATGATAGTTAGCGATTTTGTGTAAACTATCGGGCCTTGAATACTATTACAGTCAAAGACAAATGAAAGATTCTAGTGATTGATGAACTTCTCAATGAACTTCATGGAGCTAAATTATTCTCCAAACTGGATTTAAAGGCTGAATTTTATCAAATTCGTGTGCAAGAAGAAGATATTCAAAAGATGGCTTTCTAAACACATGAAGGGCACTATGAGTTTGTCGTAATGGCATTTGGCCTCACCAACGCCTTGGCCACATTTCAAAGTTTCATAAACGACCTCTTTCGCCCTTATCTTCAAAAGTTTATCTTGGTAATCTTTGACGATATTCTTGTGTATTCTAAGACATGGGAAGAGCACCTCTCACATCTTCGAGTTGTTTTTACCTTATTGACAACTAATCAATTATTTGTCAAGGAATCAAAGTGCAAGTTTGGCGTTTTATAGGTTAACTACTTGGGTCACATTATTTCATAGCAAGGAGTGGTTATAGATATGAGAAAAATACAAGCAGTACTAGAATGGCCAACATCGACAACTACAAAGGGTGTTTATCGGTTTCTCATATTAGCAGGGTATTACTGCAAATTTATTGGTCATTTTGGAAGCATAGCTACCCCATTGACATGACTCCTATCTAATGAGGGATTTAAATGGAATGAATCAGTTGAACTAGCCTTTAAACAGTTAAAAGAAGCACTCTCATCTTTATCAGTCCTATGCCTCTCGAATTTCTCTCAGCAATTTGTGATCGAATGTGATGTAAGTGGGGCCGAAATTGGAGCAGTCCTTTCTCAAAATGATAGATCAGTAGTTTATTTCAATGAAGCTTTGAAAGGATCAGCTTTATTGATGTCTATTTACGAGAAAGAGATGTTGGTCATTGGTAAAGATATCCAAAAATGGCGACCTTATTTTCTCGGTAAATCATTTATCGTCTGTACGGAACAGAGGAGTCTTAAGTATTTTCTCGAGCCACGAATTACTACTCCAACACAAGCTTGATGGTTTTCTAAGATCCTTGGATATGATTATAAAATAGAATATAAGAGAGGCTGTCAAAACCAAGCGGTCGATTCCTTATCATGTGTGGTTGAATTTCAATTTCTACCTATTTCAATGCCTCATGCAGATTGGTGGCCAGTGTTACAGGAAAAGGTAAAGCAAGATTCTTTCTATCAGAATCTCTCTCAAACACAATTTCCCAATCCATTAGTATAGCAAGAT
>JANVCQ010000001.1:25301801-25349642 GCA_025531925.1 Erythroxylum plowmanianum
AGGAAAAGGTAAAGCAAGATTCTTTCTATCAGAATCTCTCTCAAACACAATTTCCCAATCCATTAGTATAGCAAGATAGAGTATGGTTCAAAGATGACAAGGTGTACTTGAGTCCTACTTCAACCTTAATTTAACAAATAATTGAAGACTGTTACTCATCGCCCATCAGAGGACATTTTGGGTTTCATAAAACACTATCTTGTATCAAGATTAGCTTCTTGTAGCCTAACATGCGTCAAGCAGTAAAGAAGTTTTTACAACAATGCGATATCTATCAATGGTACAAAGTTGATTGTATGAAACCAGTTAGGTTACTTCAACCATTGCCAATCCCTACTTGTATGTGGATAGATGTGTCAATAAATTTTATTAAAAGATTACCACCATCAAACGGACATACTGTTATTATGGTAATTGTCGATCGCTTAACAAAGTATGCTCATTTTGTACCTTTAAGGCATCCATTTACTGCAATCATTTTTGTCAAGGCATTCATAGCTAATGTGATTCATCTCTATAGAATTCCAACCTCTATTGTCAGTGACCGCGATAAGGTATTTATTAGTTCCTTTTGACAAGCATTGTTTCAATTACAAGGAACTAAACGTTGTATGAGTTCTAGCTACCACCCTCAGACTGACAGACAAACTGAGGTGTTGAACCACACCTTGGAGCAATACTTAAGATGGTTTGCAGGTGAGTAGCCACGCAAGTGGTTCAAATGGATTCCTTGGGAGAAGTTTAGCTAGAATACATGATCCATTCCTCCACAAAAATGACTCCTTTTGAGGTAGTATATGATATTCCACCACTGAGTTTGTTGACTTATATTCCAGGCACTTATCGTGTCCAAGTAGTTGATGAGTACTTATGAGATTGGGATTCCATTTTACGCGAGTTACGTCATAATCTATCACTAGCTCGTAATAGAATGAAATGTCAAGTTGATAAAAAATGACGAGATGTGCCTTGACAGTAGAAGATTATGTTTATCTTAAGCTCCAACTGTATTGATAGAATTACAGAATTTTGTGACATTTTGCGCATCGATGAAGCTTGCTCCACGTTATTTCGCTCCTTATCAGATTATTCAACAAGTAGGATCAGTGACATACAAATTAGCTTTACTCCCTGGTTCTCAAATTCATAACGTATTTCATGTTAGCCTCTTACGGAAGCATTTGGGATCGCATGACCCTCCAATTACTACTGCCCTTCCCCTAGTTACTGATGATTCTATAATCCTTCTACAACCTGAAGCCGTGCTTGATCGTCGAGTCATACACAAGAGTAAATATCGTCCGAAGTCTGAAATCTTAATTAAATAAAAGGGAGCTTCAATTGAAGATGCTATTTGGGAAAATAAGTGGCGATTATGTAAGTCATACTCAGATTTCATCTTTGTGGACAAAGATTCTTAAAGGGGGGAGGATTGTTGTGTGTCTCACATTGGCACTTCTTAATAGTTAATTAATTGTCTTTTCATTAATTGTTTCCTATTTTTAATGAGTTATTATTTCCTATTTTCAGTATAATTGTTATATTTTATAAAGTTATTCAATTGCCTAAAACGTTCTTAACAGGAGACACGCATTAAAAAGCCCTAAAACTTCTCTTACTCTTTCCTCCTCTCTTCTCTTCCTCCTCTGTAACAAATTCCCTCTTATCATAAAATTGCAATGAGAAGATTTGACACTAGCAAATGACATAATGGAGCCTCTATGCCTTCCCATATGGCAAAAAACAAGGACACTCACAACTGAAAAACCAGTGTAGTGTTCACAGTAGCAAAACAAATCAAAATGTAGATAATCACAAAAGTATACCAAATTGATCTAAGACATTCTTCAATTAAGGTAGCATTTAGCTATTTGATAATAGCCATGTTTAAATCATCACAAGTGAAAAAGAAAAAAGGAAGAAGATAGCTAAACACTACTCAAGATGAATCTAGAAAGAAGAACGAAAATCTACAGCTCGTATTCAGAACTCTCTCGTTAGCATTAGGATTTGATCTCAATCTGCTGTGCAAGAACGCCGCAGAGAACTCTACTGTCAATTGTTAAGCATCTGATCATTGTGGATTTTGGCCACCCCATAGTTGATACATCTGCATCCCATGTATAGGTTGACTGGGATTGCCATATATTCCAGGGCCACGATGCATTGGACTGCCATCATTCTCATCAGATGACTCGCTAGACGCCCCTTGACAAGGTGGGCTTGTTTCAGTCATCGGTGCATTGAAATTCAACAGCTGCGGTGCAGGTGCCGATGAAGGACCAGACTTCTTTCCAGAATTTGGTTTACTATCAGCAATAAAGCTCCCAACAATGACCTGGTCCATGACAAGGAACCAAAACATAAAACAAGGAAATCATGTAATTGCTAAGAATTTTGTGGGTTAGTTTACAGTGAAAAAGAGGATGATAGGCAGCCTGATACCTGTACGGGTGATGCTGCCTGTAGTACTCCAACAACACCACCACCCAAAACTCGGCCGTCTGAGCCTGCTAGTGACACACTCAAACCTCCATCTCTCGAGCAATTACCATCATTTTCAGAAATCCAGAATGAACCTGATAGAGAAATGATCTCATATCGGCCCTGCAAACAGGAACATCAAATTAATAAACAAAAGGCAGCACAGTAGTAGAGGGGACTAACCAATTCCCAAAAAAACAAACATAAGCATGCATATCTAAATAAATTAATGACAAATCAACAGTGCCTCAGAGTATAGCCCTCAAATATTGAAACCGTGTAACAAAATTTAGATGTGCCTCAGAAGACTTGCAACTGATTCATATTCATAATATAGCATCTGAAACAGTAACACCATTTGTCACAACAGACATTCTAGAAATTTCAAATTCCAAATTCCAATAACTGAAAAAGCGACACTAATTGACATGTAAAATCTGCATTGGCAACATATTAAGGGTTAAAAATAGTCAGAACCATATTTTAGTTATTGCTCTAGCTTGGCTGGTAATTTTCCAACGGGCTTTTGTGAATGTACTCTCCTATAAGGTAACTTACAACGTTGAGCTTGTAGTTAAGCTTATATGACTACACTAATATCAAGAAGCTATATCATTCAAAAACGTGTAGGTGATCAGTCATATGTAAGTGATTCCTCTGTTCAAAACTTCGGTATTATTCGAGGTTCATCCTCTCAGAGAAGAGCCACACCTCAATCCTAAAGATGGACGAAAACTCCAATCATTCCAAGTAAGGTTTTTATAAAAATTCTACTTGAACATTTTAAAAATTTTGGAGAAAACTATGCTACGTAACAGACAAATTCATCCCGAGTAGCATTTTTTGGCAAGTATTAATTACTAAGTTTACCAATGCCAAATGAAAATTTTAAATTTGGAAAGATTGGCATTTTTTGGATCTAGAGCAATATAATTCTAGCAATATAACTAGTTCTTGCAAATTAAAACTTCATTCTGGTCAATATGTCACTCAACTATAAATTGTATCCTATAAGAAACTTTAGATAGAACTATAGGCCAATTCCTAGGAAGCACAAGACCACTAAAGGTCACAGAAGAACACTGCTGTTCTAGAGATGGCCTGTGAGAGGTTAACTAAGAACAGCAACCTTGCAAACTACCAACCCACAAGTGATATTTGACCTATCACAGATCCAAGAGTGTTGTTCATATGCCCTTCAAAATTACGAAATACCTTGAGAACAAAATACATGATGCCAGCACAAACAACAGCCCAACATCTAATACCCACTTTGAAAAAAAAATTTACAGCTAATATGCCAATTAAGCCTCCCAACCCAAAGACAAAAACGTCAAAATCTTGGTTATGTAGATTATACATTTACGAACCACATGAATACCAAGAGAAGGGGAAAGAGGAAAAAAAGAAAAAAGGCCATACATTTCAAGACAGTAGACATCATCTGAAAATATTAATGCGTGCAGAAATTAGGACACATCAAGGACCCGGAATAAGGATACTTGTAAGAAAGGGATAAAGGTTTCATGACTTCAAAATACAATTCACCTCAACCATCTGGAAATCATCTGACAGAAACAAAAGGTTGTGCCAATGAATCTTGTCCTCTACCAGGTTCAAATCCCAGTAGAGTCTCTATGCTTTCCAACAAAAAGAAAAAATAAAAAAAGAAAGAAAGAAGATTCTATAGTGTAGGATTTTTACACCTTAAAATACAAGACTTCATGAATTTTCATTTAAAGGGGTAAATCCAACTTCAGTTTCAACAATGTTGCTTGTTATATGCATATTTACTTGAGTAATTCTGTCAAACCTAAGCCACATGCCTCATTTTACCATAGTCTGCCATAATTTATCTGATAAATATTAAACAGATGGTAAAATACCTCATATGTCACAGTACCCACTGACATTGCTGGCTGGCGAAGGGTAACATTGCAGATGGCACCATTTGCAGAGAGAATACAAACAGTTCGTGGCCCTTGCTGTGAGAAAGCTTTAATCTTTGAAGCTATGTCCTGCAAAAGGCAGGACCTTGCTACTCAGATGTCAAATAATATTTGAAATCTAATATCTAAAGACTGAGAAATTCATCTTCAGAACCACACTAGATCTTTGCTCTTTCCAAACAACACAAAAGTTTGATATTTTAATAGGAATCACATTTCATCAATCAAAAAGACCTTGCTAACCACAGAATCATACAATGTGCAAGCCAAAGTACACGAAGGTCACATTAAACATAATTTCAAGTATATCAACTACAGTGAAACAATAATTTCCTCAAGGGGTGCAATCGGACTACATGAAGACCAGTTAAATAAAAACTCCAAGCACAACTATTGAATCTCTTTTTGTGTTCAACTGATTGTCCAATTAATTAACTAAGACTCAAGCATAATGAGAACATGATATGCTAGTTCCTCCCTCCTCCGAGAATTATTCAGTTGCTGGCATCTAACCCTATGGATATAACCCGGATTAGGTTGAAGTTTACAATCATATATATCAGAAAAGGAAAACATCAAGAAAACAAGGTTTAAAGCTACTTCATCTTTTCATATGCATCCAGTTAAAAGATTGACATTCTCTAAGCTCAGAGGATCACAAATATTAAGCGGTAAAAACATCTACTTCAAATATTTAATAGGCCAAAACTTAGTCAAATTCTACTTCAAGAGCATCCAACCATTAAACTCCTTAGAAAATAATAAACTAACAATGAATAAAAGAGAGAATACAGAATAAAGCAAAACCTCTCAACGTCAAACCAATGCAAGTGATTTAGACCATTAACTAGTCTATCTTTCCTACTTCTATCGGCATCATCATCAAAGCTTCATCCTGCCACTAACATTCCTCATTCATACACATTATAGCCTCAAAGAAATCATAATTAACCACATCCTTTATGTTCTCTTTCCAACAAAACTTTACAGATCAAAGGACAAAAGAAGGTGCAACTCCAACTGCTAGTAATACAAAGAGAGAAAAGAGCACAAGGTGAATCATCTCGCCAAGTTAATCTTCAAATTAAATCACACATACCTCCCCTGTTTTCACTGTGATGACGTGTGGTGTAAAGCCAACCCCTCGCACTCCTCCTGAAAAACCAAAATCAAACTCAAACTCAAACTCAAAGAATCCATCTTGAAGAAAACGCGAGAACCAAAATCCACACTCAAGATTTTCAAAGTTTCAAGCTCTTACAACCAACGCCAAGAAGCTTCAACTAAAAAGCAAAAATTTCAAGAGAGAATTCAAGTTAGCATCAGCAGAAACTCACCTAATGCATCGAGTTGTTTCTTTCCAGAGCCCGGCGGTCGTCCCCTGTTCCTCTTAATCGGCGGTTCCGACGCCGCACCGCCAGGAGCACCACCGCTGGAATCCGCATGACCTACGGAGACACCACCGGAAGAAATCGCCGGAGTTGGCGCCAAACCCAACGCAATGTTACCATCGGAATTGTACTTCCTGGGCCTTCCCCTCTTCTTCTTCGCCTGCTCCATACTAAACCTCATTCCACCGGAGGACGGCGATGACGATCCATCAAACCCACTCGAGTTCAGCCCCCCACCAACACCACCACCATCAAGCTGCTGCTTCACTTGCGAACGCTGAGCACCCACGGAGTTAAACGGGAAACCACCGCTAGCCGTGGCTGTCGGAGGAAGATTCGGGGTGGTGATCACAGACGGGTGAGTGACCGTGTGGGTGGGGTACGATGACGTGGGACCCCCATCAAGCATTATGTTGTGCTGCTGATGGTGTGGGTGGTGGTGCTGGTGAAGATACGACGGCGGGTGCGGTGGTATCGACGGTGGTTCTCTGGAGTCCATATTATTGGGTAGCTTTCTGATTTCTTTTTCGTTTATCCTTTTTGGTTCTTTTTGGTGTTTTCTGTTTGGTAGCTTGGAAAATTGGGGGAGTTAGTGGGAAAAGCAAAGAAAGATAGAGTAAAGATCGTGTGGGGTTTGTGTTGTGTTGTCTGTGTGTTGTATACTCTCTCACTCTCTCTTCCTCTTCTTCTTCTTCTCCTTCTTTTCCTTTTTTTTTTTAATGAAAAAACTAGGGTTTTTGATCAGGGTTTAATAAGCTTTCTGAATCTCTCCTTCTCAAATCTCTCGCTTCTTAATTTCTGTTGCTCTCACTATTTTTAGAGAATTGTTTGTCTTTTATTGATCCTGTTTGTTAGCCTTGGATTGGATTCCATCGACTTCTTCTCCTAATTTTCTTAATATAAAATTAGAGTTAATTCCCAAAATAACTAAGCTCAAGTCCTTATTGATTAATAATACAATTAATGATTACATTGTATTTAATATCAACTCTAACTCTACGTCACCACTGTTCTTCCACCTCCAATTAACTTATCAAAAACCAATATTTCCACTATGGTACCTTTTCTTGCTTTATATTTTTAACACATTTTTTAATTTAACTTTTTAAATTTATAATTCTAACACAATATTTTGTAATATTTATTGCAATATCAAATTTGGGGATACGTTACAAGATATTTTCTGAAATAAGACAACATTCAAAATCAAACAATAAGACTTTAGGACATGAGAACTTGAGACTTCCAAAGTCAAAAAGGAGAGGTAAAGATTATTGGAGGAAATCATGGAATTTGAAAAAGCAGCCGCTGGACCAGAAAAACTTGGACCTTTGTCATTCAGATTACAACAACAAAAGAACAAAAAGGGAAAAAATCGTCAAATAGTGCAAAAATCAGAAACAACCACAGAAAATCCAAAAAATGATTTCCATCAGACTTGGAAAATAATACAAACTCATAATGTTATAAAAGAGCATAAACCTCTTCCAACAAGATTCAATCTTTTACTCTGCTTCCTTAAATATTGGTATGGACAAATACAACACCAACGAAAGAACAAAATGAATCCAGAAACTTGGAAAACAAAACTCCCAACTTGTACATCTTCACAGCACAACATAGGTATGATATAGGTTCACAGCTTTCTTCAAGAAGGTCAAACCCCCAAATTGATATGGTCAATGATCACCATCTGTGTTCAAATTTAAAACCAAAGAAGTCTACCTACCACAGAATCCCTCGCCATCTACAGTCTAATCTCGTATGAGCCTGCTTTGGTAATGTAACGAACCCACTCAACTGTATTGTAACCACTCTTCTCCCATACCTGCAGACAATCACTATATGTCACTGCTGAACTTTTGGATACCGACCTAAATTCAGTATTGAGTTGAAAAATGGCGTACCTTTAAGAAGCGAACCCGTAAGCCAGATGCTGTAAACATGGGAACCTGCACACCCAATAATTAAAGACGATAAAAGATGGATATTATTTGACGTTTATAATCTGAAAATCAGACCCAAACTCTATACCAAATCTTGACATGCCACAACATGGAGTTTTGACGTATGACTTAATGCATACTCGCTACTGCCATAGACTTTATTTTGGTTAAATAGCAACGTATAATAAATTAGGCACCTGGAATTCCATCTGAATTGGAGGCCTTGTCCAAGATTTCTTTTCTGCCATTGTGGAAATTAACTCAACTTCAGCACTCAGGGTTGGTTCTGTTTGACCGGGAAACTTTTTTATCCTGAAATTGTTGCAAGAATGTGCCAATGAATAGCCATATCCAAATTAAAGAAAAAAAAATCTAAACATGGAAAAGATTCTAATAAAAGAAATTACAAAATTAACATTATGATTAGTGAGGTAACAAAAATCAACTAGCTGAACGATCAGTATGTTTGATCAAGGATAACTGAGTTTAATTTTGAAGCCTAGTGCATGGACATGACCTTAATTTCAATCTAATAATTACAAGGAACACTAAGAACATAGACATCAAAGTTAAAGAAGGAATTTGTACTCACTTCCAAACCAAACAATCAATTGCAGCATTGTATTTTGCCCGACCTGACGTCACCTGAAAGCTTGTCCTAGCTGTTTGTTTTGGTACAGGAATTTTTACGACAACTCCAAGGGCAAACATTTTGGCACCAAACACACTCTTCACCTGATAACAACACAGGTCAATGTAAGACTTCAAACATTAAGATTCAGTTAAACCCAAGACACGCAGTCATTGGACTACAATGTAACTTCAAACCTTAACATTCACTTCCATCCGTGTTCGACCGAGTTCCTTGATTGTTGGCAACACACGAAATGGAAGATTAACCCCCTCAGTAATACGATACCTTCAAATATACAAATCATTAGGCCAAGACAAGAAAATGGGATTACAAAAATTGCCCTTCTCAATTCAAGAGTGAAGAAACTGCTAAATAGGTAAGCAAGAAAAGGATCCTAAAGGAGAAAATTGAATAATAGACCATTGGCTAAGATTTAGAGAAATTATCACAAAACCATAAGTTAATTTACCTTTACAATAGGAATAACGGGAACACAGCATGACTATATGCTTCAGACAAAAGCCAAGTACAGTGAAAAAGAATAAATAAGTGAAGGAAGGAAAATATGTTTACATACAATCATGTTTAAGAACTGATGGAAGATTAAGTAAGAATGATACATTTCAATGATGAAAGTCCAGAAAAGTGACTCATCAGGGAACCTCATTAGTGACCTTCATAGTCAAAAAAGAGAAGTTACAGTTATGCCATGGGATGATGGACCTGTAAATTTTTTTGTTTAAATCTCACTCCTGATTGACTGACCATTACAGTAGCATATAAAACAAATCAAATTAAATCAGATCCTTTCTGGGATCAACCACTTCATGATTCTATTTAATGAGTTCATGATCAACCACCTTTCACACTTTTTATTCATTCAGCATATGGATAACTTGATGGAACAATTTCCTACTCTGGAAATTTGTCACAGTTGATAAAGAAAAGGCTGCAGTTGAAAAAGGGCAACACAAGAAGAAAAACTCTTGACAACTCGGCATATGGCATGATGCAAACAATTTAACACTAATTGCAAGAGTATATGACAATGCCAAGAGCTTAAGGGCTTACTTCATCAACTCAAATTCACCATCAGGGGGAACAAAACTGACGGTTTTTTCGGAATTAAACCTTGTCAAGTTTACACATTGATGGAAAGTAACATCATCAAGCTCAATTGTCTTCCCACTGCACAAAATATCACAACAATGAAGTGTATAATTGAAATAAGAGGGGATAGGTGGGAGAGAGCAGATAACATCTTGCAGTCTCTGACAATCACACAATTCTGAGTTAACTTACACATGTACTTAAGTGATCATATAAATTTAACAATCAAGAGACTTAACACATCCAGTACAAAAAAATTGAAAACACAAACAAATCAAAGAGCATTAAAGAACATCAAATAGCAACTTATGTATAGTCATTTACTGCAAGGTTCAAAATCTTGACTGCAAAACAAATACAATCAAAATCTTATTGAAGATATGGGGAAAATCATCATATCAAATGAGGACAATGACAATAGTGGAAGATAAGTGGAAGAACCATCATATGTAAGATTTAATGAACATCTCTTACAACGACTAAGCAAAAGAGTCCAAGAAGTATTTCCATGAGTAATTGAAGACAAAACCCCGAATCATTCACATTGGCAAAGAGAAGAATTAAGCCAAAAATACATTAAAAGAACCATCAATCTATAGTATCAAAATGGGAATTTATATTTCAAGGTAAAACTCTAAGCACCTTATAATAATTAAAAAAAAAGTAGAAAATAATAAATATGAGAAGAAGATAGTAGTTAGGGATACCTCAGATTATTATCTGATTCTGAAAAGATTCAGTTCTAATAAGCACTAATTTTAAATACATTTGAATAACATAGTCAGGGTTCAAGATTCAGAGGAACTTTCTAATTACAGCAAACAACAAAAGTTGAATGAACAATAGAATACAATTACAGACCCAGGTGATCAATTTAAGACTCAAGAAAGGTAAGAAGTTAATATTTTCATGGTATCAAATAACAAAGATAATATGAGTAAGTATGTCTCAAAAAAAAAAAAAAAGACGATATGGGTAAATGAAAAATAACAAAGAGAAGGTAGATTGATACAGAATGCAATTTCTGCTCTTCTACATCTTAGTAGGTGAATGTTCACTTTCTGACTCTTTGTCCAGGAAAAACTTATCATCTAATTAGTAACTTGAAATCAGGTATCCATAGTATTTTTACCCTTTTCAGCTGAAAAATAATAGAAAGAAATGATAAACATAAGGCATAAAGATCTACCTTTTGGTAGGTCGGTTTTTCAGTTGTGATTCTTTCTCAATCCCAATTTTATCATTCAAACCCAACTTTAGATCCGGCATTCCAGAAAGGAAGCATTTCATAAGAATCTTGCCCGTTACATCGCAACGTAGAACACTACCTATAGTGAACAGATTGTTTAGGCACAATCCACATGGTGACCAAAACAAAATAAGTAGCTAAAGGAAACCCACCAATCAGTAGACCCACCTTTTGAAGACATAAGGAGATTTACACTTTCCACAATATCAAGAAAAACCTGCATGAAATGGATGTGAAAATCCAGCAGAACAGCCACATTCTAATAAATTGAGAGTGAAGTAGAAGATCACTTAACCTCGTTCTTTTTATAAACAAGGCCCTCTCTCCGCCAGCCAACAGCACCTGTGACTTGTAACGTTGCATTGGGGACAGGTTTATCTGTAGGCTGTCATATTATTTGCAACAGTTGGAAAATAAAGAAATAAGCAAAAAAATGTACACTATTTAATCCTAAATGGACATAAATAAATTCATCAACTGTGCAACTCCGTACATTTGTAATTTCCAGAGAACAATGGAAAATAAATTTACACTACAAATGTGTTGACTTGTTGGAAATTATAAGGAGAACCAAACCTTGGAAGAAAATGGTGAGCGCACTCCCTCCTGAGTAATATATAGTTTTAAAATCTCAGGAGAAAGATTTTGAGGATAACCAAAGTCCATAATTTCTGCAATTATAAGAGAATGGTCATTTGTTCAATCATATAGTGTTACAAATCTAAAAATAAAGTTAATGGTTTGGCTTTCCATTTGTCACATAATGGAAGCCGGGGTGATTCCTAAATACATAGAGAAGTTGACTAAAATCTGAAAATCTTAAAAGGAAACAACAATGGTGAAACAAAGTATGCAATGCCGAGCACACACCATCCAATAGCTCGTAGATCAAAACAAAGTTATTTCTAATGGCATCTTCGTCGAAAGTCCCACCAAAGTAGGACTTGAACAATGTCACAGCCTGCATATAACACAACATACTGGTCAGTTAAGAAGCCAAAAGCCTCACAACATTATTGCTTTACAACCACAACCCTAAAGGCCAGAAAAGACGTAATCAGAAAAGAAGACAAATTCTTGCTCAACATTTGCAAAACAAGACTGAGATACCGTGCCTTTCATAGACAGTGAACAATATACATAAGAAACATTGGGGTCGATTTTGATTGATTTAGGGTTCCTAACAGTAAAGTCTTCTAAATCCCATTGAATCATCCAACTGAAACAAAATAATCTGTAGATGAAATAACAAAGAAACAAGCCTGTCCGTTACATGTCACAATAATGATATGCCAAAATGAAGAATAAACCTAATTGTAAAGAAGTTGACTACCTCAACAACAAACTTGAAAGCGCAAGCTACATTTGCATTGCTGTTCACAACAATCACAACATAGACATTGCTGATTCTCATGTAAACGAAGGAGCAACCTCCAATCTGCCTCACTGGGCATGTGCCAAGTTCTTTAGTTTGCATTATATGGATCCGGAAAGCATCAACCATATTTCTGCTGAAAAGACATTAACGTGAGAGCTTTGTACAAGATCAAATACAATAAATAATGTGGTTGGTAAAAACATTTTTTAAAAAAAGGAATGGAATGGAACATGAAAAGCTCATTAGCATATCAAGTCAAACTAACACTGCTATGTTAACTGAATTTTTAGAGAAAGCGCAATAGAGCAGGCTTAACATTAAAAGGTAATCCTTTGTGGAGCCATAGTACCACCCAAAAAAGTGGCAACTAAAAAACTTAACAAAGGAAATCAACAACCAGAGCAAAATTCAAGCATAATAAAATGGAAAATTGGCTGAAAATTAAACCTTCAGGCACGACAAAGCGGCACCCATTAAGGGGAAGAATGATTATCAAACACTAATACCTAAAAATTGAAAAAAATCATCCAAGAAACTCCAAATTCGGTTCATTTCACTCTTGAAAAGTTTTTTGCAAATTCAATTATCAATTATCAAACTTTCATCACATACCCGACATCGTCGCGATAAAGTCGGTTAATAAGGACGTCACCGCGGAGATTCAAGAAGTAGATGGCGGAAGCAGTCACAGGCATCTCTGATCCAGTGGATCAAAGTCCCACAAGAAGAAGCGGCCGTGATGATTAAATGATGCTCCAAATCTGAAGAACTAAACTGATAAGCTCAACAAACTGTAGTGATTCAGGATTCTACAAATAAATACAGTAGCTCCGGAGGAAAATCGGAACTTGAAAACTTTTAAAGAGACGCAGCTACTAACAAACGCAGCGCCTTTCCAAAAAAAACCAAACAAACGCAGCGCTCGCTCTTTCTCTCCGGCGCGTGCGTTTCACCAACTCATGATATTTTTCAACCAACTGCTGCATTATGACGATGTTAACTGGGCTTGACAATGTTGGCCCTGAGTTGATTTGATTATGGGTGGGTCATGGGTCAAAATAATTCGGCCCGATTTGATCACGAGTTGAGATAAGGCTAAGTTTAAGCTAGGTCGGGTTAGTTTATTACTTGATCAGAATAACAAAAATGATGTTATTTTATAAATTTTATTATTAAAAAAGTAAAGATGAGTTGGGTCGAGCTATAAGCCGCCTCACGGACCATCCAATAAGAGGTTGGGTTAGCTCGATCGAGTCCATTAACATTCCTAATGTTAATAGTTTTTATTATAATTTTTCATGCTAATTTAAAAATTATACTCTTATTTTAAATTTTATAATTATTAATTAAAATTATTATAAAGCCATATTTTAGTATTTAGGCACAACTTAATTAATATTGATGATAAAAATATAAGTTTCAATTTATTCTTAATTTTTTAAAATGCTTTATTAAATTTCTTAATTTGACTTAATTTTATTATTAAATGAGAAAATTGTATATATATATTTAAAATTTGTAATTAAATAAATTATTTTTAAATTTAATCATATTAAACTTTAAATTAAAGTAATAATATTTTGATAAAATTGGTTTAAATAGATTCAAATTAAAATAATTTCGTTAACATTTTATAAGACTAGTTCTTTTGTTCGGGTTTAAATTCACATTCAAATTAATTTATTAACTTTTAGAAGAATAAATTCAAACCAAAATATTAATATATTAATTTATAATAATTTTTACAAATTAGAAAAGTCAAATTTTATTTGTTGACTTTTGAGAGTTTAGATCTAAACCAGAATTTATAATAATTTTAAAAGAAATAGAAAAGCGTCAAGCAGATGAAAATGCCAACCAATGCAGTACAGACAATCTAAATTTGGAGATGCAATTGATGAGCTTTGGATTGAAGTGAAAAAGCATACCAAAAGCCATCTTTAACAAAGATGCTTTAATACTCCAACTTCTCATTTTCTCTTCTTTCTATACATTGATTCTCCATTTACAAAATTTCTTCTCTAAACCCCACGCATTTTATAATAAAGAAAGCACCATACTTTCCCTTTACAAAAATCCAATCTTTCTCTCAATCTGTTGCTCTGTCTGGTTTTTTGATTCATTTTACAGTTGAGTATAGATTGATTTTGTTGGGAATGCGATTCTTGAGGAGGATCGCTGGGCTTCTGGGGCTTTCTAGGGACGACGGAGGACAGGAAACCAAGAATCAACAAGAAGGTGGTAGTGGCGGTGGTGAAGGAGATCAGAATCGTCAGAATCACGGCCAACCTCAATTTCATCAAAAGTTTCAGGATTCTGGGCTTCCTCGTAAAGGGTTCAGCGTTCCTGTCCAGGTTGCTGTTGAACGTCCCCATCTCGGCCCTATTCTTGTCCCTTGTAGCTCCGGCGATGGCGGCGTTCAGGTGAGCTTTAATCCTCTCCAAGGCGAATTCTTTTGCTTGTTGTTTCTTTCTCTCTTTTATCGCATCAAGTTTGACTTTTTTAGTTATTGTTTGGATTGGAATATCGGAATCTGGGAAACAAGGAAGTGATGGCTTTGATACACTTTGAATTTTAGTGATTTACTGTTGTGATCACATCTATTTATAAGGGAAAAGGCTGTTTTTACATTTTAATTTCCATGGGTTCAATTTCGGGGGTGGGAACTTATTGTTTCCTATTGTGGTACTTTGAAATAGAAACACTACTCGTGTCTGTTGATTTTGGCGAGGCAATAGCAGTAATATCTTCTGTACAAAAGAGCAACAACTAAAGGATGAGTTCATTCTCAGTGAGACATATATTTAGATACACGTAGTTTGTATTTGCAGTACATGACTTTATTAGTGCATTGGAATAAACTTCATTGCACGTATGAATGGCTTGTTGTCAGTTTTCATATTCTGGTTTTCACTTATTTGTTTTGTAAGAATTTCTGTTAGGAGGCTTACATCAGTTTCACTTATTTGTTTTCTAAGAATTTCCGTTATCAGGCTTACATCAGCTGTTGGTTTCTTTTTTTTATATTGTCCCTCATAGGATCATAACTTCTACAGTACCTTTATACCATCTTTATGACCAGAATGTTTTTGCTGTAAGCTTCTGTGCTAAGATGGTTATCCTCGTGTTTGATGGAGCTTTAACGGATTTTTTTCATGATTAACATAATGTTGTCCCCTTTTATGCTGTGACGTTCTCATTTACTTCTACAGTCTCCTGATTGGTCTTGATCATTGTGGTTCTGTTGCAACACTAGCAGTGGTGTCTGATTTTGCACAATTCCCAAATTGTGTAGCACTGACACTGTTGAAATGATTGGTTTAATCTGCTTGTGTATATTGATATCTAATCTCATTCCGTGTTATTCGGCTATTCATGCTAGTTTGGTTCTATTGTGTGTCTGTGACGTTAGAGCAACAGCTGAACTCTTTTCCTTTTTTTTTCGTTTCCCTTATTTGGTTTCTGTTATGAAAGTGGTCGAGTAATGCCAAGATAGTATAGAAAATGCAATTGCACTGAACTGTTTGACTATGGGATAATAATGAGCTACAATATGAAGATAGAGTGAGGCTTCTACAGTATATTGGTTTTTTTTTTTCAATTTAAGAGCTTAGAGCGTGCTGCATCAAGGCCTGTTTTGATTTTGTTTTTGGCAATGAGACTTAGTCTGTATGGATCAAACTTCGTTCTTAGCCACTAGGGATGGTAGTTATGACGGGGGAATGTTCTGTATCTAGAGCACATCAATAGTGGACTATTATGGCAGTTTTCTATGGAATAGCAGCATTTTTGATAATCGCATAGGAAAAGAATAAGAAGGTTAAGAAAGGGGAAAGTAGAAGAGTTTTTTCACTTGTTTCAGTTAACAGCTAAAAGCTAATATCTGCTTGTTTACTGCAAATTACTATGCGTGATAGGTTGGGGTAGAAGGGTGATGTGTTGGGGAGAAGCAGGAGGGGATTGGGTTGGCAATGAAGATACAATTTAATTCAAATGACTGATTGCCACACATGAACAAGAGTTTAGAAATTTGGTTAACATTTAATTGCAAAAGAGTGGCTCAGCTTTCTTTTACAGGATTCCACTAAGATCATAACTGCTACGTAGAAGCTTTCCTCATACCAGCGCTTCAGGTTGCACCCTTTGCACATTCATTATCCTGTACTTTCATGACCAATAATAGCTCCTATATTTTTCTTGTGTTAGGTAATATGTTTTCTGCTTTCTAAAAGGTATACATGCTTAATCATAGATGCATATTGCCATTTGGGATTTTACAGCACCACGCCATCTTATTATCCTTTCCGTTATTTCTCTGCAAAGCTGTTTATTTACTACTCTTTTGTGGTGTATTGCCTAGTGTCACTCTGCACTCAAACCTCTCAGTCTCAACTGAGTTCCATAAGGTCGGAAATGTGTAATTTGATCTTGTCTCAAAGTAGGTTAGTACATCACTAGGCATATGACTCATTTTATTTTACCTTTATTTACATTTTGGGTTTACCAATGTGTCTATAATACCCCTCTCTCCCTCTCTTTCTCACAAACACACATCACACACGTCCATTGTACACATTTGTGTATTTGTGCTTGTGAACAAACGCATAATGAGGGTTGTTATGTGAGTGCTGCTGTGGATTGCTTGAACTTCCAGAAAATTGGGCTTAAGGTTTTCATGGATTTAGTTTGACATTCTTTAAATTTCGTTCTAGCTAACATAGATGGATTGGATATTGTGTTAGTTGTCAACCACTATACTTTTCCTGGTTGATTAATTGAATTTCTCACTTCTGGCATGGTGGTTTAATGCTTATTGAAGCTTTGAGCCATTGTGTTGTTTATCTTTTATGAACTGCCTGTAAACAACCTGGTTTCCGTTGTATGAATCTGCAACACACTTTTGGATGATAGCTTCTTGATTGTTGAAGCTTTTGATCCACAAAATTGTGTATCTTTTTACCAACTGCTAGTCAGCGACCTGATCACATTGTATGACTTTGTAAAGCATGTGCAGTGCATTAATATTAGGAACTTTGCCACAAGCCAAGCTTAGTATTTGTATTGCAAAACTGATATGTACAGTCACTATTTTTGTGTGTTTAGGGTCTAAGGTGGTATGGAAAGCGCCTCAGGATAGATGAAGACGGAGATGTTGCTGATGAGTTCATTGATGAGGTTTTGCCAGAGACATGGAATCATGATGACCATCAAAAGCCAATGCCGAGGTTTAAAATGAAGTATGAAACCCGGCCAGCTAAAGTAACAAAACAAGCAATGTCCCAGGATGGAAAGGTCCATCAGTGTGTCGAATATCAAGGTAGATTGCAGTGGGTATGATTAATGCTCCCGTTACAATGTAACTGAACTGCTACTGCTACGTCTGAACTGAACAGTGACGACATTACATCTAAGATGGGAAAGTTCAGTTGAAGGGTGCTTGGGTTTATCCAGCTTGTTTCTTTCTGAATAGATATGTAATTTTCATCGAGGTGTGTCTTGTAGAACCCTGCACCCAATTATTGTATCATCAATAGCTGTATTTCTGATTAGTTTTGATACTACAATTGGTTCTAGACTACTTTGATCAGATATGATTTACAAATCTTATGGGAAGTGATGGTACTGCCAAATGGTATGAGATGGATACCTGTTTTGTATTAAGTAGATTGATCCTCCTAAGGGGTAAGTAGGAACAGTGGTTCCGATCATGGTTCCGGTGATGCTAACACCCGCTAATCTGAAAGTTAAGTTATTAACGGATTCGATTCAATTAGTACTTACAAGTTTTAGCAATCAATCATCCCTTTAAGCATCCATTAGTTTTTGGCATTTTATGTAAGAATTGGTGGCCGGAAACATACATATATACATACAAAACATTGGAATGTGGTTGAAGATGACTTGTTGACTTTTAAGGCGACTGGTTGACCTTGAGGTCTCGGTCTTTCGTGGGCCTTGGTGATGAAGGCCGAAGCAAGTTTAGGCCTTCATTAACCTGCGAGGCTAATATGTTGACATATTTTAGACACAACACCTATTTCTATTCATACACATATCGTGGCCACCAGTTGTCTAAGAAAAGCAAACTTTGATTATTATCATAATCTGAAATATCTCTTATGGTCCCCTGTTTCTTCCGTCCTCTAATTTTCATGATCCTTGGAGTACTTGTTTGCATACACAATTCAGTGTCTTCAATGAATCTTTTTTGTCTGCCGTGATCTTGATGTCATCTTTTGAACACATATGTCAAACCAATCAGAAAATGAAGTTTATCTTATCCCAAGATTTGTCAAAGTCTAATGCAGCACTCTTAATCTAAAACATTGTTCTGATACAAAACTTAAATACCTCACAATTCATTTCCAAATCTGCCAAAACTGCTTATTCATAGTAATTAACAAGGTCACGCAGAAAAAAGAAGGATTGTAACTCTATACATGTGAAGAAGAGAAGGAAATTCCTTGAATTTGCCTTCACTCTAAAGTTGAGGCTCACTGGACGGGATATACTCTTTTAAGTATGCAAAAACCTTTAGGTGTGTAACGTCGTCTCTCTTCTTCTTCAATCAAGTAGTGTTGAATTTGTGTTCAGTGGTGCTTGTTGAGGCCTGCATCACTCAATAAAACCAGTGGATCTTTTATTGAAGAAGAACCAATACCATCAATGGGTCGATACAAAAAAGAAAAAAGGGAGGAGCTTTAATGGAAGCAACTTGGTCTAGTTTGAAGTTTGAACTTTTGAGTCCAAAGTTTGAACGTAGACAAATAGACAGATACTGACCCCAATGGATGTGACGAAGTTGCAGACAGCACATTTGACAGATCGGGCTCCATATTGGTACATCAATAGCATCCTGCAGTTTCCACAGTTGACGTGTGCGACTTGATTTGCTGTCAGAATAAATAAATACCCCTTTCATTCTTACATTTCTTAATCTTTTCTTTTTTCCCCTTCTTCTTTTTGGAGGTAAATAAATACAGTTCCTTCCTACCTTCCAAGGCTAGATTGACTGTGTGACAGCAAGAACACTGCACGCTTGTTGCTCCACGAATGTACATGAGCAAGGTGTGACAGCCTCCACAAACCAGCTGTGCCATTTCGGTCCCTTCTCAAAGTTGCACATACAAATTATTATTCGGACATAACTAAATATTATTTAAGAGTGCCATTTGGATTTCAACAATTTTTCAAGTAAAAAATATAAAGTAAAATGAGTACTTGATTTAATGACCTTGTGATGCAAAGAAAGAATGGAATTGAAGGCATTTTCTAACTTTGATACAGTGAATTGAAAGCTAGTTACTGAATCGAAGCAGGTAAAAGATTCATACCAGGAGGTGGCACAGCTGTGACTGCATTGCAAACAGCACAGCAGACGGAGGTTGCTCCAATTGGATAGAGTAAGAGGTTTCGACATCCGGAGCAGACAAGCTGGCTCTGTGCACCTGATAAACAAGGGGGGAAAAAAAAGGCTGTTAACACTATAACTAGAAATCACCATCAAACTTCACATTCCAGTTTTGTACCATGTCTAACTATCATCATCACCATCAATTATGTTACATTAGAAACTGAAACTTGAATCATCAAGCCCATGACCATTTCTCATTTTCTTATTTTAGAAATAAAAATTGAGTGAATTAAGATACCATTGGCAGGTGGTGTATATGGTGGTGGTGGTGTAGTAGGATAGGGTGCAAGAGGAACTGGCATTGGAGTGTCCCACAAAACTACGCTTTTCTTTCTCAATTTCCTTCAATCATACAGCTTCAGGGACGGATAAGGGAATCCAACCCCTCATTCTTGACAAGCCTCTATCCAACCAAACATCTACGAAACCTGTACCACAATATCACTGCAGATATGAGTTGAACAGCAGAAATCTGCAAATTTTTAGAACTTGGATTTATACTGAGAATTCTCATAGGTACACACAGTAAAAAAGCAAAAAAGTACTATATTAGAATTTTTAGTATGGCATAGAGTCTATTAACAAGAATTGGGTTTGAGTCAATCCAAATGATAGTTAACTCTTGCTAATTATAAATCCTTTAATATTTTCGTGTGTGGAAAACATATAAGAGGTAAATATTAGGTGTGTGTCAGGAAAAGCAGAAGCTTGCGGACACTAAATAGGCGTAGAATTCCAGTTAAGCATTAGTAAAGAGTGTGGCAAGCACATACCTTTATCAACTTGCAGATGAAGTAGAGAGAGAGAGAGAGAGAGAGGGAGGGAAGGATTTAAGTGGAGAAAGAATGATAAGCACAGTGAGAAAAGAAAGTTGGTTTTGTGGTAGTTGAAAGAGGGAGATTTTAAGTTTTACCATGTAAAGGCTCCATTTTTATTCATCTTTTTGCATAGGTATACACGGTGGTTATGGTTAACTTGACTGAGTTGTTGGCATATCAAGCTCAAACTTTGACAGGAACTGTTGGGTCCTACACTCTTGTCTCTGTTTTTGGTGTAAAACATTGCATGCACGTGAGTGTTGCATTCAACCACAGGCATCCTTTTTCATGGGAAGATGAAGAGCCTGGATTGAACCACATCACAGATCAAGACCAAAATCACGACTGTTCTCTCATATTTTCATCCGGTGGTCCAATGAACTCCCTTGTCATCTTGGCAAACTATGATTAGCTCTCACACCTGCTGCTCCAATCATCCAGTTGTATGCAATTGTATCCCAACTAATGGGGAAGAGTACACTAACTTAGTTTCATTTCTGACGCTGGCCCTACGTCATGCTTAAATTATGCCCTTTCAACACCTTAGGCCCATGGACATGTGATGATAGCCATTGTAGTGTTGTTAAAATAGATGTCGAAACTGACTCCGTCTCCACTGCCAGTTAGGATTTTAGATGTAAAGAACTAAAGACTGAAGAGCTTCTCAAAGGTTTTTGTGTCAATTTTGGAGCTGTTGGTCTTCAGTTACAAGTTGCAATAGAAGAAAACCACTTCCCCTGTTCCGTAAACTTCAGCCCGCATTTCAACCAATGACGTTTTGCTTGATTATTAAAGATTAGATCTTTTCCAACCGACGTTCGTGGTTAAGTGGAAGGGACTCATCCATCCTTAATCAAAAGTTAGGGGTTTGATCTTTGATTTTGGGTATAGAATAACCTTAAATTCTTGAGCCAGCTGTCCCACCCTGTGAGATGCCTACAAACTAACGAAAGGATTAGTCACTGGATTCGCTGGATACCCTGAGACCAAAAAAAAAAAATAGATCTTTTCCATTAGATAAGGTTAATACGTAAACTAAATAAATTATTTTATAAATTAAAATTAAATAATAATTTTAATTTGAATAACTTTTATAATTTTTAATATGTTTTTAATCTCAACCAATTATTCTTTTTAAAGTGAAAACCAATTACAATATATTCAAGGAGACTCAAATTTTTAACTTTTTGAAAAAAAATTTTTTTAGAGATTAGCATTATTACTTAAATTAAACAACTTTATTACTAAAATTAATTTTATTTTAATGTGACCTACATTATTTTATAGGCGAGTTTATTATGTACAAGTTATTGAAATTAACTAATCCTCAAAGGTTATTCAATTTAAAAAATTAATTTGGTGGGGAGACATTTCATCTATCACTAATAACAATATATAAAACAAAAAAGTTTTAACTTTTTTACAAAAATAAAATTGACGAACTAATATTTTTCATCTTTACATTTACAGAAAAAAAAATGTGTATTGGAAGAGTATAAATTAAGAATTATTATTAAATTGTGTTTAATTTCACCTTTATTGTACTAAATTGTTAAAAAGAAGTTCAAGTCATTTCTTCCTATTTTTATTTATTGGATGAATAAATGCTCATAAGATAAATAGAAAGTAACATAAACAAAGTGAAAAGAATTAGATAATAGAAGGGATCATAAAGTTGACTTCTTAAAGTTAGCTGCCTTATCCCAATACTCTTGACTTCTCAAAGTTAGGTGCCTAATTCAAGGAACAAGATCTTCTGTTTAATTTTATGGTGTCTTATTGTGTCTAGTAAAGCTCAGCCATTTATTTATGTGGATCTTATGTGGGCTCTACATAAATAAATGTAGAGTTCATATAAATGAATGGCTGAGATTTACCGGACACAATAAAATACTATAAAAATTGGACAGAAGATCTGAACTCCTAATCCAAATCCTCTATATCAAAACTCGTGCAATTATGGAAAAGGTTGTTGACGTCACATCTCTAGAGCTTTTTCCATACTTAGTCAAATCGCTTTCTTTAGATATATCGATATGTATACATATACAAATATTAAACACAGAAGGCATACAGGAAGAAGAAAAAGGGCAAGTCGGCTAAGACAAAAGAGCTTGTGATGAAAGGAAAGGAGCATTAATGAAGTCATGGGCAGTGTTAGATTTGGATTTGATAATCTAGAGAAAGCCTATTTAAAAAATCATGAGTTTGGTCCATGGATAAGCTTATTACAAAAGTAACAGGGGACCACCTTTTATTAGTCTTGTTCTTTTCTTGCCTTTTTTTGGGGATCCCATTTGGATATTCTTTGCTTTTATTCTATGATTAAAACCCATGGCTTATCTTTTTGTTTTATGACAGAGAAGTTCTGATAATGGTAATTATTAAAAAATTTAATTGATAAAAATTTTAAATTATTTAATTTTTTAGTTCAGTTTTTAATTTTTATATTTAATTTAATTTAATAACTCTTATTGTTAAAATCCGTTTTAATAGTTAATTGTTTAATTTTTGTAAAATAATAAATTTTTATAAATTAAAATAAATCAATTAATTTTATTTAATATTTTTAATTAAAATTTAAATCTTTAATGACTAAAAACAATCTCTTTCAATCGGATTTCAAATTCTTTAATTTTATTCAATATTTAATCAATTTTATGACAGTCCAATACTAATTTAATCTTCTAAACATTAAATATTTTATCTTAACGTATTTAACTCAATAAAGCCTCTGCTTACCCACAAGATCTGATGTTAGATCAAATAAATCAGTGGAAAGACAATATTATGTGAGATTAGAGATATTGTCTACTTAGTAAAATTATACATATATAATCAATGAAACCTGTTACTTTTTAGGTGTATATTAAATATATATTTTAAATAAATTATTTAAATCAGTAAATTTAACTTAAATAATTTTTATAATTTTATTTTATATTTATTTTTAACCAACTATTATTTTTAAAATTGAGGAGAATTATAACTCTTAATTATAATTCAAAAATTTTAACTCTTTAAATTTAAAACTTCATAAAAAAAGATTAGTTTCAATGTTTAAACATAACATATCTTTCTAAATTATCTGCATATATTTTTTATAATTTAGATTACCATAAAAATGAACCCTTTCTAAAGTAGATCAGGACATATGCAATTATGTTGTTCTATTTGTTCTGTTTGCTTGTACCACTTAATTATTCATTTCGTCTGTGCATTCAGTTCAAACCTCCATAGTGGAAAAAGAAATCTACAAAAGGAAAGGGAAAATGGGTTGAAACTATTGATCGAAGTCATCAACTGATTGAGAAAACTTTAGCATAATCTTAACCAGGTAGCGACAAAAAGTGAGTATTTGTTCTTAATTCATCGAGCATAGCATAGATGCGTGATCAAAAAGGTTTCGGTTGGAGCAGCATACTTCAAACTTGTTTTAAGTTCTGGTGGTGATGATGCGTGGATAAAAGACAAGAAAAGGATTGGACAGCTTCATCACGCTAGATTCATTTGGTGAAGCTTTAGGATAAACTTCATTTATGGTAGTCATGAGGACGTCCTTTTAGTTGCTCAGACCACGTTCACGAGACATCATGTCAAGCAACTTGCAGCCAAAACTTGGACTGTTTCATGTCCTCAAAAGGGTACTCCACTGATTGTGGAGTTATCTCTTTTGACCATGATCAAAGATCATTTCTAAGACTTCTTCAAGGGTTTTTTTTTTGGTTAAAAAAAACACTAATTTTGTATTAAGAGTTTGTTGTTATTAACACTCGTTTGTGTTTGAAAGGTCATAAATTTGAGCTACAAAAATAACATTTTAATATAAAGGAAAAGTTACAAATAATTGATGACCCTCTTTGATCCTCACAAAGCGGAGAGCGTTGTGCATTAAAGGTTGCCTTTTAAGGACGAGCCTTAAAGTAAAAGATAAAGGTTACTCTTTTGTTAAGAAAAGGTTACATGTTCGAGTCATAAAAATATTCTATTTGTAAAATACAAAAGAAATGTTGCATATAATTAATGATTCTCTTTTGACTCTTAAAAAACAGAGAGCTTTGTGTACGGAGCTTTGTTCGTTGCCCTTTTTCCCTTATTAGTTATTTAAATTGAGAATTTTACGAACTTAATTTTGAATTTAGAATTTATTAAATATTTATTATTTACAATATTCAAAGTTTAAATGTATTAAAATTGTGAATTTTTGGGGTTAAAAAAGATTTGGACAATATAATATCAGATCAATTTTTTGTCTAATGAAACCCAATTAGCCAAGTAATTTGACTTGACCAGTAAAAAGCTGCTAGGAAACAAAATTCAATAGATATGGATAAGGGCATAAACAACATTTCAACTTAGAATATTAATTGCATTATATGCTCAACTTTGAGGATCAAAGAGGTTGGTGATTCAACTATACAAACCACATTTGTCAAAGATATTGGCTTCCGAGACGCCTCTGTGACGACCTGGAACGCATTATGCGTAATTTTTTATATGGGTCCACTACTGATCTTCGAAAGATGTTCCTCGTGAGCTGGGCCTCGATGTGTAAGCCTAAACGCGTAGGAGGTCTTGGCCTTAAGAAGATTTAGGTTTTTAAAGACGCCCTCCTTACAAAGTTGGGATGGGCCTTGATTACCAAACTCGATGCTTTTTGGGTCCGTATTTTATGGGCTAAGTACCGCATTGCTCCGTACCACAACCCCCAGACGATCGATCGCCATGGGGCCTCGTCCCTTTGGAAAGGAATTGAAGCGAATTGGCAAACTGTTTACCAGGGCATCTCCTAGCGACTGGGCAATGGTCGTCACACCTCCTTCTGGCTGGACAATTGGGTGACTAAATGAGGTCCTCTCCAAGCGGTGGCCATCTCCCCTATCCCGGAGGACGTTCTGTACAACAAAGTGGCAGATTATTAGACCCCCGATGGGCACTGGCAGTGGCATACTTTCCAGCATTACCTCCCTGAGGAGGTGTGCATGCAAATTGCTACTTTCTCCTTAAACGTCGAGGCCTCTTTAGCGGACACCATTCGATGGGCTCACACTGCTCATGGGCGATTTACTGTCGCTTCGGCCTATGCTATTATCGATGACCAGGGGCCGCATCCCCAGGCGACTCTTTGGGAGTCCATTTGGAAGTGGGCGGGGCCCCAACATATTCGTTCTTTCCTCTGGCTCCTGACCAATAACAGGCTCATGACGAACCAACAACGTGTGGCGCGTCATGTTTCCGAGGATAACAGGTGCCCTTTCTGTGGACAGGAGGAGTTCGCCCTTCATGTCATGCGCGACTGCTCGCGGGTGACCGTTTTCTGGAACCACCTTCTCCGCGGCGGAATGACTTCGAAGTTCTTTCAACAGGGCCAATCTCAGGCTCCCCTCCCAGGACATGCCTGAGGACTGGCCTACTACTTTCGACGTTGCTTGCTGGATGCTCTGATCATGGCGCAATAAAAGCATCTTTGAAGCTGATTTTGAGTGGCCAGCACATGGTCATCAAGCCGTGAAGGAGCAAGTACGCTGGATTGAGCAAGCCCGGTCTGTTGAACACTGCGTTTTCCCTCCGCCGGGCTTTCCAGAGGATAGTCAGGTGGGTTGGTCCAAACTGCCATCCGGTTGGCTTAAACTCAACACTGACGACGCTGTTAAGCCCGACTCATCCGTCGCATCTGCGGGAGGATTACTTCGAGATTGGACCGGAGCATGGTGTGGAGGATTTTTACATCACATTGGACAGGCTTCGGCCCTTACAGCAAAACTTTGGGGTTCACTCGGGCCTCACCATGGCATGGTCGATGGGATACCGTCGCCTTATTCTTGAAGTTAACTCTTTGGAGGTCATTAATCTACTTTCATCTTCCTATACAGGGACTAACAGACACAATTTTTTGTTGACAGGGACCCGCGAGTTACTTCACCGTGATTGGGAGGTGCACATGCAGCACGTACACCGTGAAGGCAACCAATACGCTGATACTTTGGCTCATCTCGTAGGCTTGGTAGCTTCTGGCATTCATCTCTTACCAGACCCTCCCTTACCTGTACTCCATAGGATCCACCAAGACAAGATTGGCATTTTGTATCACCGAGCCGTGTGTTAGACACGTGCTTGGGTTTTTGCTCTAGTTTTTTTTCTGTGTTGTTTTGTTCCTTGCAAAAAAAAATAGATATCAAGAAAGTGTAAACAACTCTCAATTCACAATTGAAATCAAGCTTCTTGAAGAAATTTACATCAACTTTTGTACCCTTGCATTTGCATTAGTTCAAGTGATGAAAACATTGTCTCTACACCATTCTCTCCAATCCTATACATTATTTTACCTGCATGAATAATTGTTGGTTTTCATATGAAATAGAGGGAATAAATTGTGTTATTTATTATTATATTTTAATAATTAATGAATAAATTATCCATAAAATAATTATATAATAAATATAATAATAATGAATTATAAGTATGCACACATTCACTCAATCGCTATTTTTAAGTTTTCAAAGATCTTAATAACTTTATAATATTTTAAAATTTCTCTCTACAGTTTAATTATACTCTATTTATACTTAATATTAAATGAAATAATTGTTAAATATACAAATTAGTCATTACGTTAATTAATTTTGGGCAATCACCTACCTTTAATTGGATAACTACACAACAAGACTTCTCTTAATCACTTTGTAGACCTATTGATTGTTAATCACTCATAACCCTCTATTTATCGGGAATAGATTTTCTATTCACCATGTTCCTGTCTCATCTTAGCCGTCTAATTTTTGTGAGTCTCATTTAATGAATAGATGATTTTCATGGAACAGAATAATGAAAAAAGGTGATCTGATCTCCTATTTACCCGGTGAATAACACCTTTATCTAGTTGGTGAACAATGTTTTAATCAATAATTAGTACAACTGATGTACAATATTCAATAGTGAACAACCTAATCTATTTACATGTCAAACAATACTTATTCACAAAATAAGTCATTTAAACTTAATTTTCAAACTTTAACTATTTCAAAGATGAAAAACTCACAAAAGCATCAATCAAGACTATTTCAAAAGTTCATTAAATTTTGTTTGTAGATTAATAGGATTTTAAAAATTTTCCTTTATCATGATAAAGTATGTGTCTACCTACATATAAATGATCACGCAATGATTGAACTCCTAATTCATTGGAAAGAATAATGATAAAATTATAAGAAAAATTATGATGATTGTTATACATGATGTGAATATTGTTTCTTTTTTTTGGTCCATTTGACTTAAAATTCTCTTAAACTTTATTTCCTCTACTTTGCTTATTGTCTATTATTTGATTGTTCAATTTATTCAATAAATCATTTGTTCAGTCTATTCTTCTATAGTACTTGATGTCTTGATCATTTATTAACAATAGTATTTTTATTATTAAAACCATGTTAAGACATACGCTAACAAAAGAGGGGTGAATTAGGTATTTACAAATTTAATGAAAATTTCCAACAAAATAACTCAATTTAATAACAATCAGTATATATAAGAATAAAGAAATTCTTAGCATAAATCAATCAAACAGTTGAATAATAACTTAAAGATGATAGGGAAGAGACAATGCAAACCGATTTATAGTAATTTGACAAACAACCATTCCCTACATTTACTCTTAATATTTTCTTGTAATTCTATTATAATTCTTCTTTCAAGGCGAAGAATAATTTTTGTACAATCTTTTGTTGATAAAAAGGAATCATTTTACAATCTTCTTTCACAACAAAGAGAAACCTTGATTTCATATGAACAACCACAAGTACAATAATATAATACCTCACTTTATCATTTGATAACATCAAAAAGACAACTCACACAAATATGAGATAATGATGTTCAAATGAATGGAAAACATTTAGAAATATTTGTAAAAACACACTTAAATACTTATTGATGCTATATCCAATAAGAAAACATGTATTTATAGGATTTTGAGGGCCCTATTAGCTATTGGAGCCCAAGACTAGTTGTTAAAATAGTTATTTGTAGAGTATTGATTGACTAGTCTGATATATTGATTAACCAGTATGTATTAAAAGTGTAGATTCACTCGCCATTATGAGATTGGTCGATAACTAGGGCATATTAATAGATTACCATTATATCAACTAATGTTACTACAAACTCTCAGTATATCAAATTTGACAACTTTCACCTATATTAGTTGACCACTAATCTATGTAGGTCAATTGAACCGCCTAAACATATAGTTTTAACAACTTCAAAAGCTCAAACTCAATTTGTTCAAGGCAATTATGATTTAAATAATTCCTAAAATGTTCCCTAAAAAGTATAGAAAAAATTAAAAGGCTTTTTTCTTAAAACAAAAGCTTTAACACCTCTTAATGAATGAAAATACTCATACAATGAAATAAAAAAGAAATATTTACGTGTGGTGAGCCTTTGAGATTAACAATTCAACAAAATGTGATTGCAATTAATAATACAAAATGTAAATGACTTTGATGACACTTGATCTTGTTTTATTCTTGACTCGATCCTCACTTTTTAAGTTACAATCTTTATCTTTTCATTTATAATCTTCATAGAGTATCTTCTTAAGTTTATAACTACATTTTATTCTTATTGTTTCTCATCAAAATAATAAACTCATTAGTAGTTGTTATGTTTTGTTATCATCAAAACATCAAGAGAAACTTCTCTTAGTTCAAAAATCTCCCCCCTTTTAATGATGAAAAATATTTGTAATATTAGAGAGTAATAAGAAGATTAAACAAACAAATAATTATCCATATCAAGATAATGATTACCTCTCCCTTAATTAATTTATAAAACATAATTCAATATCAAGATCACACATATAGATAAAAGAAATGTACTCAAGCATAAAAGTATCATATAAACAAAAGTCACCACATATACAAAAGTCACTCATTTTAAATATCATCACTCCCCCTAAATATAATATCAACAATCCCCCTAAATCTAATATCAACAATCCTTCCCCCTTGTTGATATTATTAAGAAGAAATCATGTCTCTAAAAAAGCAAAATATGAAGTGTCGTGTATCAAGCGAACTTGGTTAAAAGATTAAAACAAAATTGATTAAGATTGATAAATTTTCTCAATTAAGAGTGTTATTCGACATTTAAACTCATAAGATTTAATTTTGATAGAAAGCAATAGATCCAATTTTGATATTATGCCTAATTTGAAAATTTAAATAAAAACAAGTTTTGAAAAAATTAAAGGTTGAAATTGTAAAAAAACATAAGCATAAGTACAATATCCAGCAATCATTTCATAAAGGAGTACATAATTTTGAAATTCCTAAACAATTTCAAAAATAGCAATATAAAAAAACCCAGAATGTCAAAGTTAAAAAAAAAAGATGTATCGATATAATTGAAAAAGAAACAACCCTAAATCCTTTTATAATTTAATTGTGGAAGCATCGATTTGAAAAGATAACTCTTAATTAAGAAAAGCCTTGAAAGTCTCCAAATTTGAAACCCAATAATGACAATTTTCAATTTGATGCAATCTAACGAGATTTTTATGAATTGGATGATTGTTTTTTCAAAGAAGAGGGTGAGTTGTCTAGGATTTTAGAAGAGATAATAAACAAAGATGAAAAATAAAGAAAAGAGGAGGAGAAGAGCTTAAATTGTATGTACTAATCAACTATTTAAAGGTTTTGATCAACCATTCTTATTGACCAAATAGATCACAAACACACTGTGACTCAATTTTCTCTCCTGAAAGAGATATTGGTCGATCGATGCTCTATACTAGTCAACCGTTCATGCAACTAATCTTCTTACAAGTTCACCGGAAGAAAAATTTTCTTAGGCAAGGAGACATTGATTGATCATTTGAAGACACTGGTCGAATAATGTCAGTAAGTGGATGACTAGAACTTTAACTAAATAATAATAAAAATCATTGTATATAGAATTTTAGTGATTTATGAAGCTTTTGGGATGGTCAAATTAAGATTTGGTGTATTAGTATATCCTAACATGTAAATTAAACTCAAGACTCAAATTAAAACATTATAACACTTGATAATTCATGAAAATGTCAATCAAGGACAACTATAATCATTAAAAGATTACTGAATTATGTAGAAACATGTCTAATTATCTCTTAATACCCTTCATTTGTTTAGTGAAACTATATCCCAATTAGTTTAGTTTATCAATAAGTTTTAATTTAATATCTCTATTTTGCATATGATCTCTAAGTCTAAGGTTCATAATATACCAAAAAATGTTCAATTCCTTACTCATATTGCAAATGTAAACATTCAAAACTAAAAAATTATACTCGAATTAACAAATAAAAGCAAAATGTTACAATTTTATAAAGGATGAAATAATAGTTACCTTCTATTGAACATTGCATATGATATGATTTGGATGAGGATTCTCTTTGAATTTTCAATTCATTAGACGCATCTCATCTTTCTTATCTTCCTCACTTAGTTTAACAATTGGCTCTTTTAAAGAGTTTTTAGTGATCATTATTTTTCTCTTTGAGGACTAATTTTTCCATATTCTACATAAATTTTTTTAGGAATTTCTTAGATACAAAAAGCTTAGATTCATCATGATAAAAAGTATAAACTCTTTAAAAATAATATTACTATCATAAAAAGTACAAAATCTTTAAAAAATAATACTACTATCTTTACTAAATACCATTTGCTCTTTCTTTTCTAAAAGCTCTACAAAACAAGGCAACTAATATGTTTTAAATACTTATATAAAATTGGTTCTTTGATTATTGGACTCCTTTTTAAACCACACTTTCTGATGTTTGCATGTCATTTTTTACTTGATAAAACAAAATTTATCTAAATATCCATATTTATCACAAAACTGATATATCATGTTATATAAGTGATGATGATGCATAAATGCATTACTTGGTGTTCTATATGTGTATGTATAATAAGATATCTTCATTTGGACATTAAAGGTATTGAAAGTTCTCCTAAGGTAGTGAGACGTGCTACCATGATTATATATATGATACTCATTATGAATGAAGGCTTGATACATTTTTTTAAGGTCTAGAAGGGTGTAAGTGGGTTTGCATGTTATTACAGAAGTTATGCATATTCTTCCTTTAGAGTATTGAACTTTATGCTTAGATTGTGAGCATATATAAAAACATTACACTTACTTTTAGATTTAGTCCTAATGGATGTGACATGTGCATGCATGTTATTATAAATAGATTCTTCATACTCATTTGTTACATTAGGCAATGGTTCTTTACTATGAAAATATTTTCCTTGATAAATGTAGTTTTGAAATTGACTTCACTTTCATAGTTGTATCATTATTCTATACTTATAATTGGAATTCTTTTGAGTTCTTATCATGTCCTCTAATTTTTAATTTCTTTGTGTAAACTTAGATAATGATTCCTTGAGAGCATCAATTGTCTTTTTCAATGTTTTGTTCTCCTGTCTTAATCTATCTGAGTCATGATCATTAACAATGATCACACTCTTAGAAGCCTTGACACTTTACAATTTACTTATTATATTTTTATTCTCACTTATGCATGCATCTAGATTCTTTTGAGTCTTTTTGAGTTTAGAAGATAGTTTGCTCATATTCTCAAGGGTCTCAACTAGTTTATTATAAGTCAAACCAATATCATCATCATAATCACATGGTTTAGAGTTAGAGAGTACCTTATTATCATCTTTGGCTAAGAGGCACATGCCAGCTATATCTCTCTTTGAATGCGGAACTATTTGTGTCATCTTAAGTAGAGGCTTTAAATGCCTTATTTTTGCCTTTATCCCTCTTCTTTTTATAGTCGTTTCTCTCATATTTATTATTTCCTTTAAGGAAACCGCATTGAGACTTTATGTCTTAGGATTTCCTACATTCAAAGAAAATGACATTAGGGGATTTACATTTTTAAATTAGTTTTACATTTTATAAAGTCCATTGTTTTGGATAAATTCCTTCTTTTAAAAAACTTCTTGAATTTCCTAGTGAGAAATGTGAGATCTTCGTCAACACTTCCACTTGTAAATGCCTCTTACCTAATTCCTCCATTGAGAATTTAAACGCTAATTCATTTTTTCTTTAGAAGTGTTGTCTTTTGGAGCTTCATTTTGTATCTAAGGAGAGATGCAATAAATCCTTCTAATGGTAGTGTTATTAGGTGCTTAGCTTCTTGTATGACTGACATTTTAGCTTTCTATGTCTTCGAAAGTGACCTAAACAACTTTTTTACTATTTTAACATTAATATAGGTTTTTTCAAGACCTTTGAGAGCATTAATAATATCAATATATCTAGTTTACATACTAGATATGCTTTCATCGTGTTCATTTGAAACAATTCGCGTTGGTGTGTTAATATACTCACTTTGTTCTTTTTTACTTGATTTGTTTCCTCAGGTGTAATTTCTAAGGTATGGCAAATTTTGTAAGTTAATTTACACATAGATATTCTATTAAATTCATTTATTCTTAATGATCAAGATAAGAAGTGTCCGACCTTACTATTCAAATAAATTATTTCCTTATGTTTATTTTCAAAAGGCATTTAATTTTTACTTGTAAGTATGAAAGAACCATTTGAAAACATTTCTTATAGGTCAACACTTTTGAACATTAAGAAGAATCCCATCCTTGTTTTCTAATAGGAGTAATTATTACATTAAAAATAAATGCGTTACTAATGCTTTGTCCATCTTGATCGAATGGTGATGGTCTTGCCTCTAAGTATATCATTATGATCTTTTCTATATGATTTCATTTAAAATGCTAGCCTAATAGACTAATTTTAATACTACTTGTTAGTTCTTAATGACACCCAAGAGGAGGCATTGACTTGGGTATTTACAAACAAAATTTTCTAACTAAATAACTCAATTTAACAACAATCAATGTATAAGAATAAAGAAATTGCTTAGCACAAATCATTCGAACAATTGAATAATAATTTAAAGAGGATAAATAAGAGAGAACATAAACTAATTTATAATAATTTGACAAACAAGCCTTACCTACTTCACTTCTAAAACTCTTTTTAAAATTTCACTATAATTCTTTTTAAAGATGAAACATAACCTTTATGCAATTTTTTATCGACAATATGAAATTCTTTTACAATCTTTCTTCACGGAGAAAAGGAATCTCAATAGCACTTCGAATACTCATAAATAAAATAATATACATTTTAACCAAATCCTAGTACTCAAAACAATTCCTCACTTTATCACTTAATAACTCGAACGTGGCTCACTAACACAAATATAAGATGTTAATATTTAAATGATTGAAAAAAAATTTAGAAATATATGTAAAAGACATTAAAATATTTCTTGACGCTAAAACCAAAGAAAAATGTATTTATAAGGACCAGAAAGAATTTTAATTTAAAAATAAAAGAAAAGGCAAAAAATAAAATAATTAAGAAGAAAGATTTTAATATCAATAAATCAATGTCATCAAAGCTAAGTTCTATAAACAACATTGCAAAATCAAAATTTCCATCAACTGACCACTCTATTATGGAATTGTAAACAAATTTCTAAATTATAAGATTTAAATAGTAATTGAATTGAATAACAATCGAATCACAAATACTATTTCAGGTAGAATTCTTAATCTAACTAAGAATATGAATTCGATTAGGAAGAAAATCTTAAACTTCAAGTAAAGCAATTAAAATTGAAATCCACTTCTAATGTAATAAGACTATGTGGTATCACATGATGGCTGGTCCCACATTAGTCCGTTTTCTAGAGGAAATTAAATACTCAATTGAATAGAACTAAATCAACTTTTTTCCAGAGAGACTTTTAATACAGACTTTCCTAACCAAAAAGGTCTGAGCTGCTGGAAAAAGACATCCGGATAGTTATCTTCCAAGATTATATACAGAAAATCAATTGGAAAAAGACGAGTGATCTTACAGCTATGCCAATGGCTTATCTTCATCCCTTTCAGTATTACGACGTCCATACACAACATCAAAGTAGTAGGCTAGAGTTCTCAATGTGAGGCCTGGAAATCTATGCGAACCGCCGGGCCTGATATCAATCTTGACAAAGGGCCATTGCATGGCTTCTGCAGCTTCACACTCTTCCCATCCATCCCCGATCACGCAAAACTGTACATTCTGATTGTTGAATCGTTCCTTGATCCATCGAAAACATTGGGGTTTTCCCACATCCCACGAGCTATAGACTGAAAAGAACAAGATAAAATGTCAAACCTATTACTTCTCATGCAGGTTGTGGTCCAAGATTGAAACTCTCTTTCTATCCATACAAATGCAAACAAGCTGACAATTCTACATTATCTAGAAGATGTAGTGTGTCAGATTGTAAACGTTGCTCACAAGAAATGTTGCTTAACCACTTATTCACATAAACAAGCAGAAAAATAATCGTCTCATGACAGACCAAACAATCAAGATCACACATTGGACAAGCCCAAAAAAAAAAAAACACTAAAACGAACTTTTTTTCCTCATCAAGAGCAATTCCACAAGTGTTATGAGACTCCTACGATACCAAATGTGGCATACTTGTTTACCCTTCCATCGACATGCAAAATTCTTGCGTCTCTTCATAACTAGCTATTCTAACAAATAATTTTTATAAATGTTACACTCTGGTTAATCATACCTGAGACATTATCATCTTGTTGGTTGATCCAAAACCAGTAACAGAAGATGTTCACGTAGACATAAACTTGGGAATGATCAGATTACAGCAAATGATCAAGAGTCTGTTGATTAATTTCCATTTAACAGATCAAATGAAAAGGGAATAAATGCAACATAGCATGGATAGAAACAATGTTAATCACTGCACGGCAAGTTTAACTTGTCAGTTTTGAGCGCAAGCCCATTCATCATACGGATGAAGTAACTCATAAAGCAAATAAAGAATTCTCAGGAAGATATAAATAAAACCATTTTTCCGTGGGTATGGACTTCATAAAAAGCTAAAAGTTGGGTCTATTTTACAATTTCAAGAGTTAGTTGTTAGAACTGCATATTAATTATTTGACAGGTATTTCCAAACTCTAAACAAGATTTTAGTAGTTGAAGAATTTTATTTTAAATATGCAAAAGACATCAGTTTCTATAATTCACCGGTCTTAGGCAATTACAAAAGTGTTTCAAATTTAGTGATAGAGATCCAAAATTTTAATATTTAATTCAGTGTCGTTCTTATGCGAGTTTAAGCAGATCCCAGTCATTGTAACATCAAGATTGTCTCAAAATGATTGTAACAGCAATCTCTGTTCCACATCTAACCAATAATATAAATAAAAGGAAGGAGAAAACTATGAGAACAAGGATGAATTGGTCATTAATTTCTAAAAATATGTTAAATACTTTGATTTACAATTAGCAATTCCACTGAAGACTATAGATTACGAATTTTTGGAATAATTGGCATTAATCTGACTATATATCCTTCTTAACATTACCTAGCAGACGAAATCTCTACATGGATATTGCCCATGAACAAAATTCAAATCCACAACCTAGATCAAAGAGATGCATTTCTGGTTTATGATTCACATGACAAATCTAATATCCTAATCGGGAGAATATTCTTTTACAAAGGTCATCCTCAAATTAAAAGCACTTTCTGTTGGAGAGGACAACAAAGGAAAATGAGAGGAAGGAGTGATGGAGTATATGTTGCTCTGATTTTATTCAGTAATAACATGATATATGAGAGAAACATTTTACCCATATCAATAGATGTGCTAGGTATCCTTTTGCCAAGTCTAGCTCTACAACATCATAATCAATGCCAAGTTCTAAGCTTTTGGGAATGGAGACCGGTTCAGTGAATTCAGATGAAGTTGATCCTAACATTTGATGAATCATGAAATCCATGGGGAATAAATTTGAAACAAAATACAAGAACAGGGTAGATTTTCAACTTTTAGAAGCTGCAATGACGCTATAGCTATCCACATCAACAAGGCTAAATCAGCATCCAAAAACCATATTGTACCTATTCAAATTCTAAATTAAGGAAAAAAAAAAGATCATGTTTCACCCAATATCTTCCAATTGTAAATGCTTGGGGAAGTATGAAAACAGCAAACTTTGAACTACCAGTGGAAGCATGTTGGGGAAAAATTAAACCAGATTCAGAGGCAACAAGAATGTAAAATCATATGAATTAATCAAATACTAAAGTGGTAATTATGCAAATCAAAAGTTGAAAAGGGCAACTATGCATTCTAGCCACAATAAGCACATAAGGGGCATATAGAAAAGAAGTTACCATTCCCATGTGTAATCAGATTGTCGAGCCGGAAAAGTAGACATTTCACAAGGCTGGGTATCAATGATCCCGAAGTCACCAGAATATTTATATGCTCAAACTTTGTATCTGTATGGTTGGTGTTCTTACAGGTAGATCCCTGGCATGGACTCGGTGCCTCCTCATTTAAACACTGCTCCAAGAGTGCCCGTGCTAAATTGATAAAGCAAGTAATGAAACAACACATGACAGCAGATATAAGAATACTTTGAATTTCAAAAATCAGAACAGAACAAAATAAAAGTTGAGGAGGATCAAGATAAGATATATGTTATGCTTAAAAGCAGTCAGAAATTGAACATTCAGCACATTAACATGACATGGCACTCTCCAACGTCAGCATTTTATGCCAAATGTTCTCCCAATGAAAGAACAAATCATAAGACTTGTGGCCCTCAAAGTAGCCGAAACAATGACTAGAAAGCAAACTAAACAAAGAGGCTAGCACATTAAAACTTGGTATAGACCATTGAATCAGATCCAAAAGTCTAAAAGGTTGCGGAGGAAACAAAGCTCAAAATAAAGCTATTTGAAACTTCATTCTTTTCTAAGGTGGAAAATTTTTAACATGAACGTGTGCATACTAGTTTGCCTAATACCTTAAAGGTTATTTCTCTATTTGGTATATTTAGAATAACATTTATTAACTTATTAAAGAACTTGAATTATAAAAAAAACTCGGGGCAGATGTAAATCAAGTAGTAATATTCTGATTGACAACAAAAAGCACAAAAGACTGGAAAGCCTGAGAGAAAGGAATGGAAGTTAAAATAATTTCTGATTTGGTCTAATGTAATATCTCGTGAAATCAAGAAAATATGTAGTATGAGGGTGTAGCTCAAAAATGTTGGATAGGTGATCCAATCAACTTTTAAGCTGCAAAGTGCAAACTACCTTGATTTGACAGTCTGTAGGGCACAGAATCAGCCTCTCACATAGTAAGGCTTAAAAAGGATCTGAATTATCACCTTGAGTTATTTAATGGATTTTCTTTCATATTCTCTATCATCGTAAATAGTTTCTGAGTATGTATCTTCAAACCGGACTATTTCCCACTATATTGGTCTGAAACATCTTTATTTCAGCTAATAAATTTTAGTCAGTTCGCAGTTCAGTGGTTCATGTGGCACATGTTTATTTCAATGATATAAATAAACATCCATAAAAATAACCAGAACTGATCTGTCAAATGAATGCAGACTTCAGCTTGCAATATAGTGAATACAATTCGGTCATGTTCACGTCACACTTGTGTTAATAAAAACATTATGAAAGAAATAAATCTTAATTCCTTTTCATCGGGCTCACGTTGCTATTTGTATTTATTTCTAATCCTTTCCTTTTATCCTCAAAAATAGTAATAGATTCCAAAAAAGTAATCTAGACCAATAACTTTAAAAGAAAAGACAGGGGATGTTAAATATCTTCCAGGAAGTATGACAAATCAACAATGCATCAAAGAGGAACAATCAACAAAAAAGAAAGTACCTGAGGATAACCATCTATCTGTATAGTCATCAGTAACGTCATACAATTCATCCCAGATATTCAGCATCTTATGATCCAAAACACTACGTAAACCCTGTTAGTGACGAGAGAGCTCAGAATTTGTATCACATATATTATCCTCCCAACATCAAGAGGCCTTCAAGTGGTTAATTCCCTAAATAGTGTTAGGAGTTGAGACAGATGCAAATGCAGCGCGTAAAAGACAGAATTCTATGATATTAAAGTCCATAATGTAAGGAGACGTACAACAGTCATTTGAAAGAAGTTTAGTGGTATCTTCATTGTCTAGAACAACATTAACCATTCATTCACAAGCTCTTTCAACTTATCAAGATATGAATGAAAGAGTAATCGATTGTTAAACTTGAGATAAAGGACTGTGATAGTTTAATTTACCTGGAAACATATCAACCAAGTAAATAGGTTATATGTATATGCATTTTCACGAGTACAAAGCAAACACTAATTTCATCTACCTAGAAAAAAGTTCACACATAATTGCAAAAGAAATAAAAAGATGTTAGCTAATAACAACACGTTTCCACACTTCCCTCTTTAGCTGATACGGTATTTAATATATTAAAATGATAACGATAGCAGAATGATCTGTGTTTGATAGTTCTCAATCTACCTGTTGGTACTTATTGGCTATAACTCGGTGCCTGTAAGCTAACTTTCTTTTGTTTACATCATCATGAGGAGGACTAATTCCATCTTGGCTGAAATTGTAGTCAGAAAGATCATGTCCATCGTCATATTGGCTCAAGGCATCAAGGAAAGGCATATTGTAGTTTTCAATCTGCATAATCAAATTTTATCACAACTGACATGCCATTTATTACGAAGTCATGTAGATTCAGACCAAACCGTATGTTTATTACACAATGAGGTAAACTTACCTCCTCATAGAAGAATAATTCATCACAAATTTGAAGGATGTGCTTTTCCCACATCTTTCCCATAGTTATTCCTTTCTGAATGTCCTTTGAGCCATTGAATCCCTCAGCATAAGTACCATTCAATAAAGACTTGAGCAATATAAGAGTCTCGTCCATGTCCCATATATACACCCTCTTCACAGCCCTCTCAGCAAAAGAACACAACTCCTTTTCAGGAACTGCTGAATTGTCGTCCATAATCCTGCTATGATTGAATATTTGATAACCAGAACTAATCAATGGCGACCAATATCAATATGTAAATAACAATACTGTCCAGTAATTAAGTTTCAATGGAAAGCCTAGTTGCTGTACATATAGAACATTCAAGAAATGAGAACGGAAAAAGATAAAACTTCAAAAATGTAAACAACATAAATCCAGAAGAAATATATAGAGAAGTGCAGTCAGAAACCAATCTTCATGTCACTACAACAACTAATCATCAAGTACAGCAAATGATATATTCAGTTCAAAAAGATAGCAGAAGACACTAAATCCTTCATGCTTTGTGAGCATGCAAGCCAGTTACAATAAACATAGAATTACAACAAGAGCATTGAACAAAAAGTAAACACATAAAAGGGCAAAAGAAATACAAATATACATAAAAAAAGAGACAAAGGAAAATATCCACCTAATTGCACAACAAAAGGAATGGAAGAAGAAAACCCAAAAAAAGAATTATAAAAGGCAGTTTCAACCAGAATAGAAGGAGGGTATGTCCATTTGGTTCAATTTTTCCATGTCTAATTTGGATCACCATTCACTCATCAAAAACCAATTTCTACAACAAAACAGAATCGAACTTCAAACTTAAGCCTAATGGGAAAGCATAACTCAAAACAGTTCGAAGGAAAGCAAGGCCCTTGCAGGATTTATATAACACATTGAACAACACAATAAATAGTTGAGATTGTACTAGACCTTTATGTGATCTTTTGATAACCTAGTTCCAAAAGTGAAGTATCCAATCCCAACAGAGAAGAATAGAACTTAATGGATCATAAATATCACTGACGAACGGATAAAAATAGAGAAAGATTATGATGATAAAAGAAAGGGAACCCAGAAATGGAGAGGAAGAGGAGAGAATGATATTGACCTTATTGGATTCTGTGGGGCTTAACCTTAATGGCAGAGAGAGGCTGTCGGGAGATGAACGCATGCAGTATGATGATATGCAGTTTCCAACAAACAAAGGAAGGAGTTGCCTGAGCTTTACCCAATGAAATCACTGATCTTGGTCGTAGGTCTTCGCTCTCATTGCTGGTTCTAGTTGCACCTCATAGGAATGTCAAAAAGGACGTTTTCAGTTAAAAATAATATCATTTTTACTTATTTTTTTAAAAATAATATATAATGAGCCGGATTGGCCCAACCTGCCATCTAATCATGGGCCGGAGTCACAGGCCTCCTACCTCTGCCCAACTCGGCCTGACATATCTAACACCTCGTAATTAAATGGTTCTCTAGTATTCTTTTAACACGTAAACGTTGTTTGTTTCTATTTTATTTTTAAAATTTAAAAACTCATTTATTTAAATTTTCAGTTCAATCAAAATTATAATTTATACCTCCACATTTTACAAAATGTTGAATTAAGTCTTTTATACTTTACACTGTAAAATTATTAAAATAGTACTTAATGTATCTTGAATAATAATAGAGATAACATATGTACTTATTTGGACCTTTTTGTTAAATGTTAAAGTAAAAAATCATACATTTAGAAAATATTTAAAGAAATTGTTTTACTATCACCTCAATATCTAGTCACTTAGAATAGCTTAATTGTGACATTGAATAAACTAAATTGATAAGTCATTTACTAATAATAGATGTCAAAATTTTAATTATGTTAAAATTTGGGGTGTTATTAGGATTATTTTGAAAATGCTAGGATCTAATGTAATATCATAGATAATAATAAGGACAAACTTTGATTTTTTAAGAAACATTAAGACATAATTTGTGCCTTTTGTTTTATCACAATTTTTTTGTATCTTTTGCCTTTTGATTTTTGTTTTTAATTTTAGTTTATTCAAAATTTCTTAACTTATAAAAAATATAAATTTTGGTTTTTGCTTTCTATTATCATTTTAATTTGATTTAACATCAAGTAAATATATATTACTTAATTATTTAATATTAATTATTAATAAAAATCATGTTAATAAAATATTACTTATTTAATTTTTATATTATAAATTTCATTTTTAAAATAAAATTTGAATTTAATAATTATTTAATAAATAGACCTTAATTTTAAATATTTATAAGTTTAAAATAAGATGATTTTTAATAATTAAAATATATACTAAGATGATTTTCAATAACTAAAATATATACTAACTTATACATATTAATTTAAAAATAAAATTTTAATTATTAAATCATTTATTAATAAAATATAAGATATTATTTTACTATATTTATGAAATAAAATTGTTTACTTTATTAATTAAATTTTTTATTTTTAAGTTTTATCTAATTTAATTATTTTTGGTAATAAAAATGTAATTACATTAATATTAACAAATAAAAAATTATTGTTTTTATTTAAAAATACATAAACTAAGAGTAAGAAACGAAAACTAGAAATTGTAGAAATTGTCATGGATTTACCAGGTATGTGAGCAACCCGGCGAAATGTTCAGAGGGTTACGGGCGTCTAAGCGACCAAGAGTTGCAGGTTGTAGTTTTCAACTGTGGACTCGCGGGATGACATATTTTCTTCTAGGAAAAACCCTATGAGTCGGAGCTCGACAAAAGACGATGTTGTCATTGTAAGAAAGAACCCTCCAAGTTATTACCAATTGTGAATTTTTATGAAAGTGATGATGAATTCTTACCCCCATTAAAGTGCCATAAAGTTTCTGGGAAGAGACCTTCCTCTGAGTTTGATGAGAGACATGAACTTTGTACTGGTTTTGGAAGTAAGTTAAGAGCTCATGGTATTGGGAATCGGAACTTTCTTGAAGCTCCGAGATTCTTGGGTGATGCTCTAGGAGGAGGGATGCTTGATCAAAAGAAACACGAACTCGTTCCTCCAAATGCTAGCCGAACGGATGTACAGAGTACCATCAAGCTGTATCGAGAAATACTTGCTAACCTCATGAAGGGTAATGGAAGAAGACGAAATGAACGCACGTCAATCATATATTTAAAAGCAGCAAGTTTGCTTAAGAAGGACCACGGGTGGGTCAACTCAACAAGACGAATTGGGTCAGTTCCTGGAGTTGAGGTTGGTGACAAGTCTCAGTCTAGAGCTGAGTTATACATAATTGGACTTCACTGCCAATTCAATAGTGGTATAGATTACATGAAAGATGGAGAAAAGTTGGCTACAAGTATTGTTGATAGTGGGCGATATGAAAATGAAACCCAATCTTCTGATGTCATGATCTATTCAGGACAGGGTGGGAATCCCTCAATGCATTTTAAATGCCAAATTGAAGATCAAAAACTTGAACGAGGAAATCTTGCCTTGGTGACTAGCATGCATAAAAAAACTCCCGTGCGCGTAATTCGTCGTCAAAGGTTTAAGGCTTTTAAGAAGTCTACACTTAGTGGTAATAAAAAATTGAATATCATGTATGTTTATGATGGATTGTACTATGTGGAAGATTATAAGCTGAAGAAGGAGAACACAGGTAAGCATGTTTACAAGTTTCTGTTGGGAAGAAAGTCGGACCAACCTAAATTAACTCGAGGAATGGTAATGGAAAAACCCTCAGGTTGTAAGATGGGAGCTATTATCAATGATATATCTTATGGTAAGGAGGATAAGCCAATTCGTGTAGTTAATACAGTCGATTTTGAAAGGCCCCCGAGTTTTATATTTCAAGTAAAAGTAACTTATCCTCCACTATTGAATGAATGGATATCCACAAGTTGTAATTGCACATATGGATGCTCTGATTCTGAAGATTGTGTTTGCAAAGGAAACATTGGAGGGGATATTCCATATGATCATGGGAAAGGTCTTGTTACAAGGGAGGATGTTACTTACGAATGTGGTCCTTTGTGCAAATGCTTTACCTCTTGCTTGAATAGGACAAGTCAACGGGGCATATCATTTCAACTTGAGGTATTCAAGAATAAATCTAGAGAATGGGGTGTTAGATCTAGGTCCTTAATTCCTAGTGGAAGTTTTGTTTGTGAGTATATAGGAGAAATTTTCATGGAAGATCAATTGGGGCAAGGGAAAGATTACATTTTGGATATAGGAACGGGTTTTGTTATTGATGCAACTCGATGTGGTAATTTTGGTAGGTTCATTACCCATAGTACGTAGCTCTCCTAATCTCTTTGCAAGAAAAGTTCTTTATGATCATCAAGATCAGAGGTTTCCTCACATCATGCTATTTGCTATTAAGAATATATGCCCTTTTCGAGAATTGACAATGGATTACAATGAGCTATGAGAAACATTGAGGTATACTATTTGGTTCTATATTTCAAATATGAATTCATGACCAATGTTCATTTGTTGATAATATATTTTCATGGTCATTAGCTTTTGTCAAGTCCTTGAGTAATAAAACTTTGCTCCGGTGCTTGTGATAATATATGAATTTATTGTATGTGTTCTATTGTTCTTTGTTTGATATATAGTGTCAGCTTTTACATAGTTACTCTTTTAACTTGCGTCATTATTATCCTGTCACATCTGTATGTAGGTCTACTGAAAATAACCTCTCTACTATATAGGGGTAAGGTTGCGTACTATCAAATCCCCAGATCCCGCTTCACTGCGGAACTTCGGGTATGATGATGTTGATGATGATAAAATAAAAGTTTAATCAAATGGCCCTTTAAGTGTTTAATACAAATCAATCAAAGATAAACAAGATCAATTATATGTGGTAAAGATTAATCTTTTATTAATCTATTTACAAAAGATATAAGACGAAGGACACTTAAATATGTTACATAAATTATATGTTTTAGGTAAGTTATTTGATGAGTTTATGACTTAAATTTAAATGATGTATTTGATCTAATTAATATTTATAGATTCAATCATTTAATGAATCAACAATAAAAAATTGATATAATCGACATTTATAAGTTCAATGTGTCTCTACTCTCAATTCACTTTCTTCTAAATTATTAAAGTAAAAAATAGTCATCGAAACTTTAAATTAGGAATTATTAAATATATCAAATTTTACTAATTGGGAACCTAAGGCAACGATTCTATTATCCTAATAAACAAAAGAACAACTGCTTAAATTGGTTCACCAACTTTAGTGCTAAGTATACAATAGTCCTCAAACTTTTGTTTTTACCAATTTATCAACTTTAGTGCTAAGTATACAATGGTCCTCAAACTTTTATTTTTACCAATTTAACTTTCTACTTTTTAAACATTTCTCATTCGACCTCCATTTTACTAACAAATGGTGTTTATGGTGTACACTTTGCCAATGTAAGCAGTGACCATGTGTTTGTTCCCTTGAGTTTTTAATGCATAATTACTAATTTGTACTTTAAGGTTAAACACTTGCTCAAGCAGATTATTTACTCATCAAAGAAAATACATTAATTTAATTAAATATCAAGTTGTTATGATATTCTTTTCAGTGTGTTATGTGAAGATTGATTATTAGTTTCATTTGTTTATTTGTAGGACCAGAAATATCAAGTTTACAATCATCTCATTGGGTGTTATACATTTTTTGTGTCGGTATTGAAAACATGAATTCATGTATATCTCCCTTTATATGACCTCCTTGGATGGTCCTAAAGAAAAGTGGAAGAAAGTTAATCCTAATGTAAATAAGGCAGTTAAGTAGGGGCATTTTTTGCCCCTTTATAATGCAATTTTAGTTTCACTTTGAAATTTTCGACTTTGATTCAAGTCATAAGAAAGATTTTAATAGTCTCTCATAATCATATCCTATGGTATACTACCTTGGCTATTATCCTTGGAATTTATACATATTTGTCTATAGGTTGACTCTTCCTTTCTAGAGAAATACTTAGTATGATAAGATGAAAATAAGACTACGATACACTTTCTTGTTATTACAGAACTATGCAATATTTAGACAACTATAATAAATTCTCCAAGCTAAAACTATTTGTGTTTTTACATTAAAATGATCCTTCACTTAAACTTCAAAATGTTTCCCAAAGTTTATTTGAAAGATTTTATGTATGGTGAGCCTATTAGATTGTCAAATCTAATTAAGATGAGCTTATAATAAGTAATACATAAAGTAATGTTAATGTGTCTTGATCTATTGCTTGATTTGATCCTCATCTTGAAGAATACAAAATGCCATCTTGTTTTCATATTCCTTCTCATGAACGACACTAAAAGAACTCGTTAGTAGTACTTATGTTTTGTTATCATCAAAGCTTTGATTAGAACCTCCCTTGGTTTAATATAGGAGATTATATCAATTAGAGATCATTGAGTATTTTGACTCTAATTTTGCAGGATGCCAAGATAGTCATACATCCATTTTAGACTATATCTACCCACTAGTTGAAGTAACTGTTTCTTGAAAGAGTGTTAAGTAAACACTCATAGCTTCTTCTACTATGACAACTGAGTTTATAGAATGTTATGAGACATCCAATTATGACATATGGAGACAACACTTTTTTATTAGGCTGTAAATTATAAATGACATTAAAACATTATTGAAGTTATTTTGTGACAATAAGTCAATAGTTATGTATTATCATAATAACAAAGCTCGTCAAATTCCAAAAATATCGACATTAAGTTTTTGGTTGTTAAAGAAAGAATTTAGAGTAGTAAGATGCTTATAGAACATGTTGAGACAAACTTCAGACTGCAAATCTGCTACCTAAAAGTTTATCACCCAAGGCCTTTCATGAGTACACTACTTATATGGGTTTTATGTTATTTGATGATATGATAGTTCAGTAGGAGTTTGTTTTTATAGATACTTATAGTTATTGACATATGCTATGAATTTTTATGATTTAATACAACAATATGAATGATTGTGTGTTTACACTCTGATTTGTTTCATCTCATTAAGGAACAATGTAGGACCAATTGAAAAATAGAAATGTTACAAATTAAGATCACATGACATGAAATTTTCACGCTACACATCTATACTTCATATATATTGTTAATTATATTGTTGCATATGATCATTGATGAGTCTACTCATTATAATTGTGACAAATATTTCTTTGACTCTATATTAATATGATTCATAGATCATATTGTTCAAAGATGATTTTAAAATAATAGTAATTTTAAGCTCATAAGGTTTATTATAACATATAAGGTATTATATATATGTACTCCAAGTGAAAGATTGTTGGAATTTTTGTAACGAACTTATATATGTTTATATATATATATCATGGGCTATTATAAGGTTTGACTTATGATTAAAAGTGATCTATTAAGGTTTCAGGCTAATGGACCTAAATCATCTAATTAATTATGTTTATTATATGTGTAGAAATCCTAGTGTTATATTCCTAACTTTTGATGAGCGAATTAGGAATAAGCATTATACATATAAATAAGATTCTACAACTAATTAAGATTACGTTTTGGAAAATATAGATAGTCTATATGTATTTCTTGACAGCTAAAAGCTAGGGGCTGTTTGTTTATGTTTTTCCCCTTTTTTTGTTGTTGTTTTTGTAAAAAAAAAGTTAAGTAAAACATGTTTGTCTTACTCTGTTGCGATTTTTTGTTTCTAAAAATAGAAAAATCACAACAGTTTTACAAAAACCAAAAAATATCGTTTATCTGGATTTTGACAAGATATTTTCTTCGACAGAAAATCAATATATTCCTGCTTTCTATCTTGATTAATAATAATAATAATAATAATAATAATAGTACAAAATTTATAATAATAATTAATAATTAATAATTAAATAATAATAATAATAAGATAATTAATTTGGTATAATAAAATTAATAATAAAAATATTATTATTATTAATATTAAAACTAGTAAGTAGAAATTTATAACAATAATTAATAATAATATTATTATTAACAATAAATAATAATAATAAGAATAACTTAATAATAATAATAATAATAATAATAATAATAATAATAATAATGACACTACAAGAAAATTGTTAAATAGCGACGGAAATATTACGACGGAACATGGATCGTATGTAAGTAGCGACGGGAAACACTAATCCGTCGGTGAAATAAAAAAATTTGCGACGGTCAATAAATCCGTTGCCAAAGTTGGAGGGAAAATTTCGCGGTAAGTTTTGGGGACGGAAATATACCGATGAATACATTTCCGTCTGCAAATAGGGACGGAATATTAAATTCGGTCGGGGAAGTTGTCGGCTAGGAATAGTTCAACGACGGTAATATTCCGTCGGTAAATTGGTTATGTAGCGCCATAGTGCGACGGATTTTTGAATAATGGCTACGGATAATCCGTCGGTATATTAGGGTACGTGGCTGAGTCCTGCGACGGGTTTTTTAATTATTCCGACGGATAAATTCCGTCGGTAAAATACGATTAAATCACCTGCAGCAGCCTTCCTCCCTCCTCACCGCGACTGTCTCTCTTTCTTTTCTCTCCTCTCCTCCGGCGATACTCCGGCGATACAGGTCCTGCGCTTACCTCCCACCAGCTCGTGCGTCACCGGCGAGCAGGACGTCCTCTTCTCCACGCGACTCCAGCTGCCTTCTCT
>JANVCQ010000001.1:25358891-25370282 GCA_025531925.1 Erythroxylum plowmanianum
AGAGATGGCCACCGGCTCATTTGCTGCTATTCCAGTTGAGGTGAATTCAACATTGTTTGAGACTTTTTTCTTGGTTTTAGACTCTCCAGCCTGTGAATCACTCACTTTGTGCCCTTGTTCATTCTTCTTAACTACACGGCACAAAGCATAAGCTCCCTGGAGAGCAAGTATCACGGTAACGACGTGAGTCTGCTGAACTACCATAAACTCTGTCGTGAAGAAGAACGGGCTAGTTCTGGTGTTAGGCAAGAAAATTTGAAGTTACCTGAAAATTTGGTGATCCGTGAGAAACATCATCTGAGAGGCGATATTCATGCATTACCCAGTCTGTTCTATCCCCTAAAGGAGCTCGCCCACGATAAAAAACTAGAGTCTTTCTATACCCTGTCACTGATGATTGGCACACAACTTTCCTGTCTTTACCAGTAGCCTTCCAATAGCCAGCTTTAGTGGCTCGATTGGTTCTTGAACCATTTGGGTACTTTCGATCCCTTGGACAGAAGAAAAACCATTCCATATCTCTTTTGGGAAGGAACGACTTCTCTGCAAGTTCACATATGGCAACTAAGTCTTAAATTCCCAGTCAATGAGAGTGAAAGGAATGTGAAGCCAAACCATTAACAGAATTCGTATAAAAGATTTAGATTTTTGGTTCATTAAGCTGCAAAAAAGGATTTGTTAGAGGAGTACCTGGAAGCTCCCATGGATCGAATTTGTACAATTCAATCACGGGGATAACTTCAAGCTCGATCTCAAGCCCCTGAACTTTTCTTTGAAGGTAGTATCCAACCAGTTCATCATCAGTTGGATGAAACCGAAACCCCGGCGGCAACGAAGCCCCTCCCATTTTCACAATCCACCTCACTTATCTAAAACTCAGTTTTAAAAGGAATAGCAGAAACAGAGGAAGCAGAATAAAAACAGACCAGAGATGTGAAAGGTTCGTTGCTAAGTGCCTAGACTATACCTAGTAAAGATCTGGAAAATCCAAAAATAGAAGTTCGTATCAACACTAGGTTTCTTTCCAAGGATTAGGTACAACTTCCACAGAATGCACCCATTGAACAGCACAATCATTTTCTTCCGAGCGTGAACTCTTATGACAGATTACCACAACCCCCCCTCACCCCACCCAAAATGTAATGAAAACTTTAATGGTGAAATGAACAGGAAACTTGACTTGAACCCACTATCCAGAAGCTAAATGTCTGCTACAACTTACAAGGACTACTTAAAACTTCCAAAATTTGAACCTGTTGCAATACCCAGAAGAGAAAATCATTCAAAATCTCTGAAAAATCCGGAAATTCTGCCTGGGAAGGCACTAAAAGAATTTCAGTAAGCTAAAACAAGAGAAGAATAGGCGATGAATGAGGAAAGAGAGAGAGCTGAGAGAGTAAAAACAGAGGTGGCAAAGGAGCGTTTATATATGGGATTTGGGAGAGTGGCGACAGGAACAAAATTTTTGAACACCGAAAGTGGTGCGTAGATTGCTTGTCTGAAGCGAACCGCAAAATTCCACAAGCACTGGCCCACATCAGTTGAGCCAGTTCACACCTAACAGTTCTCATTCCCGCCAGTTTCTCTTGATGACCGTTGCTTATCAAGCCTAATTCATCTTCACCTTCTCTTGTCATCAACTCTTTATTGATGTTATTTTCTTTCTTTTTCGTCGCTTAGATTGAGTTTGTTATTTATGGGAAATACAAACAAAATCTTATTTTATTAAAAAATATAATTAATTTTTATGATTTTATTTATTTTAAAATTTATCATATTGTCTTTACCATATTTAATAATTCATTTTTATTTAAAATTAATTTTTTTCAACGCGTATATACGAAGATGTGTGTAACCCTAATCTAACCATAACGATATTAGCTTATAAAGAAATTCTAGAGTTAAAAATTATTTTGCAGAAATGGATTTTTAGATCTTTAAAATACAAAGAATTAAAGTAAAAAAATATCAAATATGAAAAGCTCTAATGTAATAAAATGAAAAATATAATTTTAACCTTTGTTTGTATCTTTACTTGCACAAGGGAGAAGAAAGTAAATATTGAGGGAAAAAAAGGAGAAAAGAATGGAAGAAAAATGAGACTTCCTTTCTTCTGTTTGTTTCCTAAATTATCAAAGGAGAGAATTGAAATTTATATTGATAATTTACATATATTGAGGTTCTCTTGTTTTGAATTTCTCCTCCTTTTTTACCAATTTGAGAGAAAATATATTTGGCCCAGATTTTTCTCAGTTTTCTCTTCATTCTCTCATTTTCTCTCTGCTTATTTTTATCCAAACGGTGGAAACCAAGAGAAGTTAAATTCTCTTCCTTTCTTTTCTCTTTCCTTCGATCCAAACAAAGGATTAGGCAATGCCCCGTACATTATAAGACACGAAGCAATGCTAATAGTGTTGACTTCTTACCTGGAATGTTTACGGTATGGGTAATGTGCTTAGAGTAGGCACTAGAACAAGCCTAATCTTGTAAAGATTCTGCATAATCCTAGGAGCACCAAGTAATGACCACTAGTTTTTGAAGTTTATGGATGATGAGGTCATTAACTTTAACCACACTTTTTACGAACTAACATCTGTAGAGTGGGTCAAAGCAGTCAAGAGCAAGCATTGATTGGGGAATTTTGTGGCTTCTTGCTAGTGTTAGCCTCCTTCCTTCCACATCATCCTGAGTCGGACAAAACACTTTTACTTTAGTGCTTGTGTCAGCAAAGCTCTTCAAAAGAGGCTTGCCTCAGTTTTTATTATTATCAGGAGCTGTTTCTTTTATACTTTATAGCTCCTTCTCAATTCACATGTAGACGCAAAGTACACTTCCTAATTGGACAACTCACACATCCTAATTCCCATTTGGTAGGACCAACTAACTAAGAGCTTTGTCTTCTCTTGGAGTATGAACTCACAAATTTCTAGTTGGGTTAAAGATGGAACAAAGAAAAAGGCAATGTTTTAAAGACTGCTTTAGGATCTAGCGTTAGGTGAGCGTTTATGTCTTGTATATAATTGAACGTTCTTTGCTTTTAAACTGTACGAGTTAAAAAGGGTTGCTTGGATAAGCTTCCAGCACCTGTCAAATACAAAGATCACTAAGTAAGAAAATTAACTAATTAGTAACTAATGAATTATAATGCTTAATTAATGGTTTCTACGTTTGCTTTCTCATTTCATTGATTTGGTAAATCCAACTTTATTGTGACTACCCAACCCAAAGCTATAAAAAGCCAAATGGGTCACATTAGGATATGATAGTACATGATGCGAGTCTTGCTTTACACCATATATGGTCGTCTTATAATTGAGTTCATAGAATAGGATCCCACTTAACTACTTATTGGAATATGATAACAATAATGTGTTTATATAGTCAAGAAATTTAGTATAAATTGCAAGTTTGCATTGGATAATTTGTCATAACTCATTAAAAGGTTAGTTCCATTAAACAACACCATTGTGTGGATTAGAAAATGGGGATGGATCAATACTCTTTTTCTTAAAATCGTCCCTACGGAAGTCAATTGTAAAATGAATACTTTTGAGCTGGGTGGCACCAAATATTCCCAAGTTTAGATGTTGAAGTTGAACTTCTATTCATGTCATTAAGAGTAAAAGGAAGAAAGTGGGAGACAAGAAATTGCTTCTTTCTCCATGCAAAGTGCCTCACCGCTCTTGCCAGTGCATTGCGTAGATTTCCCAACTCTACGATAGTAACCCATGAGATCTTCTAACAGGAGGGAACTGTTAATAAATGCTCAATGCATGTAAAAGTAAAAAAAAAAGCTCACAAATCAGAAGCGAAGGACCGGGTCTCTCTCCCACCATAATATAAGTGGAAGGAATAAAGGCAAAATTGACCAAAAAATAAAAACCCAAAAGGGGTCTCCAAAAGTCTCGCTGATGAGGTGGTTCACAATATAGTAACAAGGAGATGCAGATCAAATGTGAAATGAACCGAATAGAGAAAAGTGCAAATGTAATGATGTCTAATAAACAGGCTAGTTATTAATAATAGTTGGTAGAAGAAATAAGAAGACAAAGCTATTTCTTTTACGGGGAACTGAAAAAAAATGAGAAGACCAAAAACAAAACCCTTATCCCTTGTCGTTGTTTTTCCTATGCTTTCGGTTCCTTTGTCCCGTTGGTGCCTCTTGGACCATGGTTTTAACACCATCTCCCCTCTCTTTTAACCAACGGTGCTCTTACATATATGTGCCCTTTTCAACATAATTGCGAGTGGGATGGGAGAGACATTCAGGTCAAACATTCCCATAGTGGTTGGTTTCTGACTAGAATCATCATTAAGTTCAAAACCCTTGATTGTCATCAAATGTAGGGTTGATTATATACAAATCTTAATATTATGTTAGTTTTAGTAAAAATTAGATGAATGTTTAATGGTATGTGAAAAAGAAAATTATACAATTATTAAAGACATTAATAAAAATAAATGATTCTTAGTAATACTAAAATGTTATTTAAAAGAATTTCTCTCTTCTTTTTTTAAATTCTCATATAAGAAAGTATTAAAAATAGCCTTCATATAATTAGATGTTAAAAGAAAAAAGAGATGAGATCCTCTGTCCAATATTACCCTGTCTTATTCTGTCATATGGAATCTCAGCCATTTATTTCGTAGGACCCATGCGGGACTCACACGGGACCTATATAAATAAATAGCTGAGATTCATTGGACAGAATAAGACAGAGTAATATTGGACAGGAGATCTAGACTCAAGAAAAAAGGCCACCACGGTGTAACAAAATTCTACATGCTAACAAAGTACATGTGCAAATACATCGTTGTTATAAACTGAAGTTCTGCATATATTATCACTCTCAAATGAGTTCAATGAATGTTCATTCTGTTTTGACGCGTTTCACGATTTTGAGTGTACAATCCACAAATCAAGATGAAAATGTCTTCCCACATCAGTGGGTGGCATTTGTACTCTTGGAGATCTCAAGAGATTGCAAGTGATAATGATAAAACTGAACAAAGCGTACATCTAGAGCTCACTTAGCCGCACACAACCATTTTATGTCACACTCATATCTCAAGAGCAAGCCAAAGCGATAAGGGAGAAAGGGAATTGTATTATTATTATTATTATTGCCCCACTTTTGGCTGTGATTAGCTAGTCATTAAGCTGTCATTATTTTGTCCTTTGGAGAGAAAAAAAAGCGGAAAAAAGAGAGCAGCCATCGAACACTATTAAGCAAAAAGTAAAACAAAACAAGACAAAAATAAGAGACTGGAATTATCAACAATATCCCGAGATCTCCTCTGGCCATCATTTTTTAATTTTCCCAATAAGTTCTTTCAAATGTTTAAGAAACCAATCAACTTTGAACTCGTGTATGAGACATGTTGCAGACACAAATGTTTGGTAGATTAACGTTGTCGACATTCGATAACCCTAATTACACTAACAACAGAACAAAAGATCACGTTATAATGACCTCTTTGAGATTGTGTAACATGATAATTTTTAGTCTTACGAACATGCATTACATGTATGATTCACTTGATGACTAAGTAGGTGTTTGGTTTGAGCACGGGGTTGACTATAGATATGGGTATAATATTAAAAGGGGATGAGGACGGGTATGAAAAATTAAAAAATAATGTTTGGTTTGTAACTTGGGTTTTTGTATTAATACCAATAATGTTGTTTGGTTTGTTGCATTAATGAAAATGAAAGATAATATAATACCATTTTTACTCTCAATAAAAATGAAAATAATTTGCCCTTCATGTGTTTATTGGGGCTATCTCCATATGTTTGTAAAAAAAAATTAATCAGTTTTGTCAAGGAATTCCTTCATTAATGAGACGCGATAAGGCAGGATGGGAGATCGTAAGGAATTCAGAGGCGATAAGGAAATAAAGAGAATAGTAGGGCAAAGGGAGGGGATAAAAGAGTAAAAAATAAACGTGATAAAAACTTAGATTGGAATGAAAACTCGATACTCACCTCCTTTGGTGGGTTTAATAGATTCTTAAATTTAATGGGATAAATCCATTCTCTTGAAATTGAAAACTTCAAAGCAAACACTGTTTTTTATAATTATTCCATTCCTTTATTCCCAAACTCTCAACCTAAATGCCCCCTAAGATGCATTATACAGTCAATTTTATATCATAAATAAACTCTCAAGATTGGTCAAACAATGTGCAGTCGTCGTTTCGAGCAGACAAGCATCGGTGTTTTGAGATTAAGATTAGAAAAAGACTAAAAGAGTTATATTTCTTTCTAAAGGATGCAAATAATTTATCCCCCCATATCTACAGCAGCTTTTTGAATATGCCCCCAACTTTCTAATACTATTATATGATGCTACCCAATTTTCTTTCCTTTTTGTGCTTGGAAGTCCAAAGTCCATGCATGTTTTGTTTGAACCAACAGTTGGTATTTATTGAAACCTGTGCATGTCTGCCTCATGCTTCTTTTATTCATATATGATGCCATACACACCTGTTTTCTTCTCTTAGACCGAATATCGATCTACATCTTTCATTCCTTATCATTTCAATATTTAAATTATTTTTTGATCGCAAGAAATTGAAAAAAAAAGTAAAAAGTGCTCGATTGAAAGTTGAAATTTCTTTCTCCTGTCTCGTATATTCCTTTAGATTTTTATTTATTAAGGAGTGTTTGGTGGAAGCAATTACTGAATTATTATTGGACGTATTCAGACTCAATGCTCTTTAAGTTTTGGCGAAGTCAAGTCTACAAGGGTTTTGATATGAATTAACAAGGGATGATTCGGCGAAACTTAGAGGTAACATTAAAAAGTAAGTTCCTTTAACTATTTATGGAAAGTCAATGAATAATTATTGAAATTTATGGTTGCTAAATTAAAGATTTCCACCATGTTTGCTTTCTTTTTCTTATTTTTTTTGGAAGTTTTTAGCTACTATACATAGTAATAATACTCTTCCATATGCTGATTGTTAACATGTTAATTTGTTGCTTAACTTATTGTGTCAACATACTTAAATTATTGTGAATTTAAAGAGCTAAATGGTCAATTTGGATAAAGAATTACTTTCTTTTTGAAGGAAATTATTTTTCTGCCATTTTATTATTTAACTTGATAAATTTATCAATGAGTCGTGCAATTTTAGATTCTTGACTCTTTATATCTCAGTTACCACTATGCATATATATGAGTATATAGATTTATTATTATATGCACACAAAAAGCGTTTAAAAGAGAAGGGAATATAGTAGTATTAATTCAAGTGTTATGTATTTTGTAACTGATAAATTATATTTTTAATTAATATTTTAATCCCATTCAAAAAAAAATTAATATTTTAATCAAATTTGCAATATTAATAGAAGTATAAGAAATATTAATTAAATATTAGAAGTTTCAATTTATATTACAAATATAGTCTAAAAGTTAACACAGTTAATCTTTACGTTAATATCAAGCCCCAAGTAAGTTGGGTCAATCTTAATTAGCTTATATATGAAATTCTTAATAAATTAATTATTATGCTTTAAATTAAACGATAAATAATTAAAATAAAAATTTAAATGACTATCATCCTTCATAATTAAAATAAAAATTTAAATGACTATCATTCATCATTATGAAGAATGATTATATTTAAAACTTTAGTTTATTAAATATTTCACTTATTAGAAATTTACATTATTTAAGATGAATAAATTCAATTTATGTGACCATTTATACTAGTAAAATTGATGATAAATTATATTTATAATAAATTAAAATTTTTGATATTTGATTAAAAATTTACTTACTTATAAATTAATATCATAAAATTATGAATCTAACCTTGTAAATATTTGACAAAGTTGTAAATACTATAGCTAGCCTAAGTTGACTTGATGAGATGAAGAGCATGTCACGGCATCATATTCATACGACAAGGAAGATACTTAGAAAACTCATAATCCCAACAGCGCCCAATAACACAATCTGAGATTTTTTTTGCAAAAGCCCAAAGAAAAGCTTGGTGGGGCTGAGCCTACTTCTTGAACCTCGTGGGACTATAATTGTGAAACCGAATCTGCAAATTATCGTTGACGATGTAAAGTGTTCCCATGGAGCTGCAATAAGTGACCTAGAAGAAAGCCAACTCTTTTATTTCCAAGCACGTGGTATAGATTTGGAGACTGCAAGAAGGGCCCTTGCGTTTTCCTTTGGGATGGAGGTAATAGAACGTTTGTCACATTCTCTTGTGAGGAAGGATGTTGAGAGGCATGTTAAAGGATTGTTGGGTTCCTCCTCTCAACACAAATGATGACCAGAGCTTTGGTTGATACAGATTTGTTCAATATGAAAAAAAGCTGCTTATAGCATTAAATCAAAACAAAGTTTGGATAAAAGACATCTTTTGATTATCGCCATTTCAGCAGGGATTTTGCTGCTAGAAGGAGAGTGTTGTAAAACTATTGTTATTCTAACTTCAACAATAATGTTGTCAGGACAGATAGGAATGTCAATTTTAGCCCGAATTGATCGGGCTATGGGTCAAAATTGTTCAGTCTGATTGAGCGACGGGTCGAGGTCGGGTCAAGCGTGACCTGGCTCATGGCCCGACTGTAATCCAGAAATCTTAGCTAAAGCCATTGGTTGCAACCAATTCTTAATCGTTCTACATTCAAACTGAAGATATAGCTCAAACCCCAGTAGGAAAAAAAAAAAAAAGGAGACAAAATTTTGCCAACAGCAAAATTATTTGAGCGCTACACTCTAGAAGTGGAAACAATAACTTTTTGATAGGTAATTAATCGGCAAGCCATCTTATGACAATTTGGCAATGAAACCCACATTTTATTCAGCATATGAAAGGTTTAAAACTAGATCTTCAGAAAATGTAGCTTGTGTTTTACATAGTAAACAAGCAAACAAATAAAGAGTGCATTAAAGCATCTCGAGTGCTCACCAGGATTTGATTTCTCATTTGGCAAGCATTCTACAACTTCCTACAACGAGTACTGAATCTGGGAGTGCGTGCAAATTAAGCAGTTGAAAGAACCTCATAGAAGAGTAATCATTTCCAGCTTTCTTGGTTGCACGAGAAAGAAGCTCCTTTATCAGGTTTTGGACAGGGTCTCCATCTGGAAACGGCTCTATGAATTTCTCTACATGAAAGACCACTCCCTGGTTTGTCAGATACTGATATGACCAATCAGATGAAAGGACCAAAAACTGATCTCTTGAGCACAATCGATAATGATAAAGAGAAGGTGAGCAGCCGTACACAGTTATGATGTATTCTAATAGATCACTAAAGACATACTTTCGTAAAAATACTAAGTCAAGAGCAGATAATGTAATTAGTTGGCAGTTATTAGAGGAAAAATAGGAAGAGTTGGTAATTTCAGATTTTCAGTAGAAGCGGGTTACTTGTTATAATTAAGATTTATTATTATCTACAATTAGGTCTCTAGGAGTCAAGTCTATAAATAGGTCTATAGTAATTGTCATTAGGGTGTGAATCTTTCTATTTTTAAATATATTCTTGGAGTTTAGGCAGCTCGAATTATCTTTTGTTACTGGTGTGGTTGTCTGTGAGATTCTTTAATACTCTCTGTATCAGTTTATTTGCATTCAATAAACAATCGTATTTTTCCTTTTCAAAGCATATTCTTTATTTCCCTCTAGTTCTACCAATTTAGTATCAGAGCCTTATGATTCTACGATGGTTGTCGGTACCCGCAACTCTTATTCTGTACCACAACCACCTCTACCACCATCAAATCCAAACACAACTTCAACGGAAGCTGATCAGTCTCTCGAAATAGTACTCCAGCAACTCAATGCTCTTTCGCAACAATTGGCTTCATTAACAACGCAATTGTAGAGGTTGGATAATCGAATCGAAGAGGTAGCACAACAAAAGTTTCAAAATAGCCGACAGGCCTTTAGTGAAGAATCCAGTCGACCTCTGAAGGAAAAGAATGTTATTACTGAAGAGGAGGAAGCATATCTTGAATGGGAAAATCATCACTTCCGAAGAATCCTTGCAAAGATGGATTTTCCTAGATTTGAGAATGGAGATCCACGGGGATGCATTTTGAAAGCAGAAAAATATTTTTGACATTACAAAACCTCGGAAGATCAGAAAGTTGATGTGGCTTCGATGTATTTGGAAAGGGAAGCCTTGGAGGTGTTTTCATGGATCAACAGTAACTGGATCATATATGATTGGGAAGAGTTAGTCAGAATACTACATGAACATTTTGGTCCGGCCGAGTTTGTCAATCCTGACGAGCACATTTGTGCAATCTTACAAACGGGAATTGTTCAAGAATACCATCAAGAGTTTGCTAGGAGGTCAATACGAATATCTAATTGTGATTACAGTCTACATCTTTATACTAATTGTGATACAACACGATCCTATTTTATAGCCTAAACCTAAGACAATTAATTACAAATAAGTAAACAAATCATTTACATAATCTGTCAAAGTTGACAACGGCTTTTCCCTCCTTTGATTGCTCACGCCAACACTCCCCCTCAAGTTGGTGAATATATGTCAATCATTCCCAACTTGTTAAGTGAGCTTTGAAAATCTTTGCTAGATACCGCCTTTGTTAGAACATCTGCTAGTTGATCTTTTGATGTGACAAACGGAAGACTAATTGTACCTTTGTCAAGATGGTCCTTGATGAAGTGCCGATCAACTTCCACATGTTTGGTTCTGTCATGTTGAACAGGATTATTTGCAATTGCTATGGCTGCCTTGTTATCACATAATAACTTCATAGGTTTTGGCAGACATATACCAAGATCATGTAAAATACGTTTTATCCATAGCAATTCACAGATACCTTGTGCCATTCCACGAAATTCTGCCTCTGCACTTGATCTTGCTACAACCTTTTGCTTTTTACTTCGCCATGTAACCAAGTTACTTCCAACAAACATAAAATACCCTGATGTAGACTTTCGATCAGTTTGACTTCCAGCCCAATCCGCATCTGTATATCCCTTGATTTCTTGATCTCCATTTTTAGCAAAAAATAATCCCTTTCCTGGAGAAGATTTTAGGTATCGCAGGATTCGGTAAACAGCCTCCATATGATCTTTACTTGGTGCATGCATGAATTGGCTTACAATACTTACCGCATAGGCAATGTCAGGACGTGTATGCGATAAGTATATTAACCTCCCAACTAATCTTTGATACCTCTCCTTGTTGGTTGGAATTTGGTCTTGTTGAATGGCTAACTTGTGATTCATCTCAATGGGAGTTTCAACGGGTTTACAGTTAAGCATCCCAGTTTCTACTAGTAAATCTAACACATACTTTCGCTGGCAAAGAGATATTCCGTTGCTCGATCTTGTAACTTCAATGCCTAAGAAATATTTCAAGTGTCCAAGATCT
>JANVCQ010000001.1:25370382-25398993 GCA_025531925.1 Erythroxylum plowmanianum
ATCATGAATGCATGTACAGTTATTTTTCATGTGCAAAAATTCATTGTTTGCAATATGCATAACATTGTCCAATTAGTTCTAAGTCATTCGAACATCTTATCCTGTGCCAATTTACAATTTTACCCCTTCTTGTCGGGGGTGGGATGTTACAGTAACTCCTACCAAAATTTACTTATGAAGATTAGATCTCTGTCGCTAATAATTGATTATGGCATTCCGTGTAGTTTAAACACGTTATTGAGAAATAATTCCACAATCTCACAAGAGGAGTAATGATGTTTTTCTAAACTAAAGTGAGAATATTTGGTGAGTCGGTCGACAATCACAAAAACAACTGACTTCCCTTTAGATACAGGGAGTCCCTAGATGAAATCGACACTAACCTCCCTCCAACTACCTTCCGAAATTCCAATTGGTTGCAATAACCCAAGATATGCTGAATTGTCGTGCTTGTTCCTTTGACAATTCATACATTTCTGGATATAATTCCGCACATCCCTTGCCATTCCCTTCTAGAAAAACATATTTTGTAACTTTTTTGTTGTTGCTACCGCACCTGCATATCCCCCCATAGCCTCATCATGACTAATTCCAATTAGCTGTTATCGTAACGCCTTGTTAGCGTCAATCACCAAACCTTAGTAATCCATTTTTCCATTCATACACACTAGACTTCAAACTTCCCATCTCCAATTTTCTGATAATTTCCTGAATTGCTCGATCCTCTCCCCAACTTTATTATTTTCTTCCAATAATTCTCCATGTAATTGTGTTACTGATAACATCATCATATCCACACTCGTGATTTTTGAAAGAGCATATGTGACATTATTTTCCTTTCTGCTACGGTATTGTACCTCAAAATCATATCCGAGAAGCTTAGGTAACCATGATTGTTGGAAGGAAGTTGACAGACGCTGCTCCAACAGATATTTGAGGCTCTTGTGGTCTGTTCTCACAATAAATGGTTTGCAGCTTAAGTAGTGATGCCAGTACTTGATAGCCTTAATTATCGCCAGAAAATTTTTTTCCTGTTGTAATACTGCTCCGATCCCTTATCCACTAGCATTTGCCTCAATCACGAATGCTTTTGAAAAATTCGGCAATGCCAACACTGGCGCTGATGTAATTGTCTTCTTCAAGTTCTCAAAAGCGGCCTTCTCTTCTTGCTGCCAATCCCAACTAGTCATGTGTTCCTTTTTTAAAAGCTCTGTTAATGGTTTAGCTATTAAGCCATATCCTTTAATGAATCTTTGGTAGTACCCCATAATTCCTAAGACCCTTGGAGCATTTTAATTCCTTTGGGTTCCAGCCACTCCTCAATTGTTTTAACGTTCTGTTTATCAGTTGCTACCCCCATCTCTGAAATTGTATATCCCAGATACTCAATTTGTCACTCCCTAAACTCACACTTACTTCCCCTTAAAAATGACTGATTACTCCTCAACGTCTCCATTGTTGTTGAAATGTGCTGTACATGCAGTTGCAACGATGAATTGTAGATCAGTATGTCATCGAAGAAGACCAGAACAATTTGATGCAAATACAGTTTAAATAGCTCATTCATCAATCTTTGAAATGTAGAAGGCCTGTTCATCAGACCGAATGGCATAACTAGAAACTCATAATGACCTTTGTGTGTCTTGAGGGTTGTTTTCGGCACATCTTTCGATTGCATCCTGATTTGATGGTATCCTAAACACAAGTCCAACTTGGTGAACCAGCTAGCTCCGTGTAATTTGTCTAACAATTCTTTGATCGGTGGTATTGGGAATTTTTCCCTCACTATATATTTGTTCAGCTCCCTGTAGTCCACACACATATGCCATGAATCATCCTTGACTAAAACCATCGGTGAGGCATAAGGACCGTAATTATGTCGAATGAAGCCCTATTTCATGAGATCTCAAACTGATTGTTCTATTATATCTTTTTGTGCCCCTAAATATCGATACAGATGAATGTTAATGGCTTCTATTCCTTCTTTCAAAATTATCTGATGGTTGTATTTGTGGTCCGGAGGAAGATAGGTCGGGTCCTAGAAAACCTCTGCGTAATCTGACAAAATAGCGTTAATCTCATTGAACACACTCCACTGCTCGGTTGTCATTCTCATTTGCTGTAACTGGAATTCAATGGGCCTTGACAATTGCATCATAAACAATTGACCGCCTGTTGAGCGATGTAATGTTCTCTTAAATTCTTTGCCTGTTGAGCGATGTAATGTTCTCTGAAATTCTTTACTAAAAATGACTCTAGATCCCCCTTTTGGATTTCTACTTAACGTGAACAAATGTCCCTCCCACTTAAATGTCATCGTTCAGTCTTTGAAGTTACATAATACCTCATTTCTTCCACTCAACCATTGCACGCCCAATATGACATCGCACCCTCCTAGCGTCAGCACTAACGCGTCTATAGTGAATTGCACTTCCTGCATCATCCAAATAAAATCTTTGCAATACTGATGACATTTCCGCTGTAACCCGCCTCCTACTGTGATGAAAATTGGATCTATCTCCTGGAGATCACACCCTCCTTTTTTTTAATTACAAAAGTGTCCACGAAATTATGGGTACTTTAGTTATCTTCCTTCTCTGATGCATTCTTGCTAACCTCATTTGTTTAAACTTCGTATTGCCAGACAACCCCAACATGGCCTGCATTGAAACTATCGAACATCTTCTTCTTCGGGACTTCCCTCTAATTCCTCCTCTTCTAGTTTGAGTGAAGTTTTGCCGTTGTCATCTTCTCCGGTAACTACATAAAATTGTAATTGTCTCTTCTTGGATTTGTGACCTATGCTATATTTTTCATCACACCAAAAGCAGAGACCTCTTGCTCTTTTATCATCAAAGTCCTTACTATTAAAATGTTTCTGGGGTTTAAAAGCTCTTATCAATGATTACGACCATAATGTTGAAGCTGGTGTAGGTAGTACTCCATCCTACTGCGAGTTACGAATAATATTTGTCGTCTGTTGGCCATGTGAATTAAAGTTGAAATTACTGCTATTATTCGCGCCCTTCATTACATTACCATGGTCTAACACAGTGTTCCTAGTGGATCTTAGGATTGCCTCCGATTTCCTAGCTAGTGTGTATGCTTGATGCAGGGAATGAGGCTCATGTAGTTTCACAGTCACACAAATCTCAGGTTTAAGTTCCTTAATAAAAAAACCAACCAAGTATTCTTCAGATAATGTCAATCTATTGGAGTGGTGATCGAATTATGCACAGTCCTGTTGTTTCAGCTCCTTAAAGTCACCCACTGGGTCATCAAAGATTTCTGCATCAAATCGTTGTTTGAGGGCTTTTGTGAATTCCTCCTACTCAACTACCTCCATCTTATTACGGTTTCGAATATATAATGGATACCATTCCTGAGCCCGCTCATCCATGTGTAAAATCGCCACACTCATCTTCGTCTTTTCAGGGGTCTGATCCAAGAGAAAGAATTGCTCACATCGGTAAAGCCAGAGTTTAATGTTCTCACTGTTAAATGATGGAAACTCAATTCGACTCATTCTTGTAGGTGTTACATTTTCATCTCGCTCTTGACTTCCTGGACTACTCTGCAGCGTAGGTTCTGTCACTCTGATCTCTCCTCCTTGTTTCCGAAGATTATGCAGGAGTAGAGCTCTTAACTTAGTCATCTCCTTCTCTACCTTTTCCGTCCTGTTTTGAATCTCCGAGAACATTGGCTCACTCCTATCTTGCGACTCCAAGAACATCCTTTCCATCAAACCTTTCAAGCTTTCTTCAACTCTTCGTAATTCAGTGCCTCTTGTGCTTTCAACCATAGTTGTTTTCACATAATCGACTTCTTTGATACCAATTGTTGTAAATTAAGAGTAGATAACAGAATATTGCGTTTATTCAGTTACGATTTTGTTAGAAGAGAAATTGAAAGAACATTAAGTGACAGAAATATAGAATCCATTCGATATAGATAGAGAGAAGAGAAAACATTCATATGGTTTTAAATGTCAGTATGGCTGTTATAAGTTGGCTTAAATATAGACAAACAACTATTCAGTATACTCTCGTCCAAAATTACAATCTTGAACGCTTATTGAAACGCAGCGTTTAGCCTTAGTTACTAACGTCTGGTGAGTCTTTCCGTCATTTATCATTCAGCGTCATCTTCTCCATTTGTTTATGCAACGGTCCAATTCCCACCTTTTCATGGCCTCAATAAATTGTTTAGTCCTCGATTTCTCAAACTTTTCCCAGAACTCCTCCACACAGACCATACTCTCCGTCGCACTCGAGAGCGCCATCGACATAGCCAACCGCTTCTCCTTCCGGTTAATCTTAATATTCTAGTCTCTGGGCTTCGGCCGAAAACGACACCTCCGCCAGGTCGCAGAGGGGTTCGGGTCGAACCGCAATGTGCTCGGCCCATTTTCCTCTATTGGTAGGGTTTTTTGATGACATGAAGAGTATGTCATGGTATGATATTCACAAGACAACGAAAATACTTAAAAACCTAATAATCCCAACAGCCCAATAACAGAATCTGAGATCCCAAAGAAAAGCTTGATGGAGCTGGGCCTTTAATCTTCAAATGGTCAGAACTAGACAGCGTTGAAAGCAGCCTCTGTTCCTTCTTAGACAACGTAGAGAGAGGGAGAAGGTGGGTGTGTGTGTGAGAGAGAGAGAGAGAGAGAGATCCAGACATAGATAACGTGGACTGACAGTCACGTTCTGCTCCTTCTGCATATACCTTGTTTTTGTTACTAAGAAGCTCTATACATGTCTGCTTTAGCATCTATAACCCAGTTTCACACGCACTCTACCTTAACAACCAGAATTAAACCCAAACCAAAACCCAAGTTCAGAACTTGCTTCTCTGCTACCGTGCTACCTACCACACGAGCCATTTTATCTGACCCTTTTGTTCTCCAGCTTGCAGAGACCCTTGAAGATTCTCTCCCTCCTTCTCCCTCTCCTTCTCTCCAGAAACTCAGAGACTCGTCCTCTGAATCCCTTTTGTCCACTTATTGGCCCTCACGTAAAGATGAGCCCTTTAGATTCACTGACACGTCATTTATCAAGAATTCCCTCATATATCCAATAGCTTCTCCACCAGAGTTAGACCATGTGACAAACAGTGTTGTGGATACTGATGTCACCAATCTCGTTATTGCTGATGGATTTGTCTTGAATTCTGCTTCTAATTTTTCAAATTTGCCTGATGATGTTTTTGTTGGTAACCTAGCAAGTGACTCTACAGGTAAAATTTCGAAAAGGGTATTTGAATTAATGGACGATTTTCATTGGGGTGACTTGTTTTGGTCAATTAATGGGTTGGGGGCGCCAGATATTGCTGTTGTTTATGTTCCTGCCGGGGTTAGAGTAGAAAATCCAATTCACTTGAGATATGTTTCAATTCAAGGAGGAGAGAAAGGGTCTAAAAAGTTGCCACTTTCAAATCCCAGGGTGTTGGTGGTGGTGGAGGAGGGAGGAGAAATTGGGATAATTGAAGAATTTGTGAGTAAAGAAGGCAATAGTGATAGGTATTACTGGGCTAACTCGGTTTTGGAAGTGGTTGTTGGTGAAAGAGCAAAGGTCAAACATTCTTGCATACAGAACCAATCCTTGCATTCTGCACATATGAAGTGGACTTCGGTCCGGCAGGTTAGTGCTGGTTGCATTTCTTCTTATATTTTTACCTTATTCCTGTTAAATATCTTGCTGAATTCGGAACAGGCAGATTAGTACTGGGTTAAGCTAAGTTGTCGATCGATTTAGTTTGAAGGCACATACTATTGTTTGTGCGACTATATTTAAGAAATTCAGATTGAACACTCGGTAAGTGATCATCTTTGGATCCATTAGCCATGTTGTTCTATTCAGTGGAATTTATTAGTTGTTGGAATCATTTGTTATGACTACTTTTTCGGTTTGAGACCCACCATCTACTGGTTTACTAGTTTTCTTTTTAAGCATTTTAGCATAGTGCTGCGAGTAACCGGAAGTCTATGAATGATTACTATCCTGGACTTGTAAATGGTGTTATGCATGCAATTCAGTTCGTTAGTTTTAGCACAGTTTTGTCTCGCTTATATGAATCTTTCTTCCACTCAGACCATCATTTCCCCCTTTCTTAAAACTTTTCTTTTTGAAGAGTGAAAAAAAAGAAGAAAAGTTTTAAGAAAACTTTTCTAAATTGTGCTTTGTTGTAGCATGGGATTCTGATGATGGATCCTTAGGACCAAAAGTTATGTTATTTCCTCTATTCTAACGTTAACAAAGTGAGGGTAGGGGGAACGAGAATGTCATATAGAAGTATCTAGTTTACCAACAAGATTTTTGTTTGGCAAGAAATGCTTGGGACTTGGGAGAGATATCTTGACCATGTCTAGTAATCTAGTGCTCTGATTATGACTTGTTAGAACATATTAGGGAGATGGTTTTTCCTGAAAGAGAGTGGTGAAGACAATGATTACTCTCAAAGTTTTTGTCCAATGGCTCAAATTTTGATTGGTTTCTTTATCATATTGATCTATGGGTTGAGTGAGTATAGACTGTTTGGGCTTTCTGATTCTTTTTTGCTTCGAAGAGACTATCTTATAGCATGTCTGTTTCTGCATTTCTGTATATCAAGCTACTGTGTTTAGAAGTATTCAAGCAAAAGGCTGCATCTGCCTAAACATGTCATAAGTTCATATGTTGATTAAACTATCAAACAATGGAGATTGTGCAGTAATATCTGTAATCACCAAAACCATTGTCAAGTCAGGGATAAGCAGAGTATTCAATAATTTCTATTTATTTTGTCAAAGGAGGCTTAAGACCTGTGGTTTTTATCAGTTGTAAGAGATGAATTAGTGAAAGTTTTGACTTCAAGAATACTCCACAAATTATTGTTTAATAAGAAGCTATCTTGAAGATCAGGTTTCAGGAGATTTAGCAAACTAAAGCTATTTATTAAATGGAATCACCTAACTATCAAGGTTATGATACTCCATAGACTATTTATATGAACTGTTTGGCAATGATGAAGGTTCCTAGAGAAGTAACCTACAATTCATGATAATATAATTTTTCATCTTCAGTTCCTTCTTTTACTACTACTTCTTTAGGGAGACACTGTCTAATGAGAAACATTCAGACATAAATAGCTATCATGATATGCCAAATTTGGGGATACTTTTTGTCGCATTAAAGATGGGACAGGTACCCTTTCTACTATAGTTTGTAGTGAGCCAAACTGAACTCCTGTAATTTTAGTCTGTTGTTGCAATCTTGTTTCTTTACACAGTCTTTTGGTTCAAGTGATGTTGAAACCTCCTCCACACAATCTTTTTGTTCAAGTAATGTTAAAAATCTCCACACCAATTCTAAATTATACGTGCTTACTTTATCTCTGTGTATAATCCTATCCTAATGCCATATTGGTAAACCTACCATATGTTTGACTTCAAAATCATCATATGCAGGATACAGAAAGTGCATATGAATTTGTAGAGGTAAGCACCGGTGGAAAATTGAGCAGGCACAATCTCCATGTTCAACAATTGGGCCCAGACACGGTGACGGAACTGTCAACATTTCATTTGTGTGTCAGTGATCAAACACAAGATCTGCATAGTAGGCTGATCTTGGACCATCCAAGAGCTTATTCTCGACAACTTCACAAGTGTATTGTTGCTCATTCGCTAGGACAAGCTGTATTTGATGGCAACATCAAGGTTAACAGGTAACTTCTTTTGTGGGCATTTATATTGGTAATTTTAATGTACCTGAACTGCTCATCTGTTGATCCTATATTTGCACAATAGCACTGCATTTTTCTGAGGGTTGTACATGAGCCAAGCAGAGTAGAGGTTGAATGTGGTCAAGCTCGTCTTGTTATAAAAATAAATGTTTAAGCTGATTCAAGCTTGACTTTTGTTAACAAGCATAGTGGCTCAAGCTTAGCTTGAGTTTGGTTTGATTGTTGCAAACAAGTCCCACCTTAATAATGCTCGACTCATATCTAATATGAAGTTTCAAGTTTGGATTCAACTTGAAATTTTCACTATAGTATATAATATGAAACGGTGCAATATGACTTCTGTAGAAAAAAAGTTAAAATTTACTTTTGGGTGAGCATGGTGTTGAATTTACGAGAGTCTATTAATAAATAGTTTATGAACCTTAATGAATCAGAGGAAAGAAGTATTCAAAGTTATAAATGAGCCTAAAATTAAGATGTGTATTCATTCATTTATTTAAGCTGATTACTGTATTTTTAGCTCTTTTCTTATGTTAGTGTTCTATTTCAATGCTCTTAATTTGAGTTTTCTACTTTGTTATTTTTTACTGTTTAAATTTAACTGAAATGAAGTTCCTGATTTTAACTGCATCAAAATCATTTATATGTTTTACAATTTCATAATTTCATCATTATATAGTTTTACTCGAAACATTGCATCATACAAATTTGGCTAATCATTCATTTTCTTAGTTATTGTATCTTTACTCATAACTTGATTATGGTTTAGGGGGTGTATGTTTCATCAAGAAGTATACTTGTATTCTGCAGGTATGCACAGCAGGCAGATGCAGGACAATTAACAAGAAGCCTACTTCTTGAACCTCGTGCGACCATAAATGTGAAACCGAATCTGCAAATTATCGCCGATGATGTAAAGTGCTCCCATGGAGCTGCAATAAGTGACCTAGAAGAAAGCCAGCTCTTTTATTTCCAAGCACGTGGTATAGATCCGGAGACTGCAAGAAGGGCTCTTGTGTTTTCCTTTGGAGTGGAGGTAATAGAACGTTTACATCATTCTCTTGTGAGGAAGGATGTTGAGAGGCATGTTAAAGGATTGTTGGGTTCGTCCTCTCGACAAAAATGATGACCAGAGCATTGGTTGATACAGATTTGTACAATATGAAAAAGCGCTGCTTTCTTGTTTTTGGGCTGAATTTCTTGTTTTTTACACATGTTGTCTTTGTTTCCTTTTCGAACTCACAATGAATTACAAAAGAAATTTGATCTATGATAATTCCATCTTACATGATGGCATTGCAAAAACTTCTAAATAGGTATTTACATCTTATCAGAATTCTTTGTGATTAAACTTCTCCATTCACAGAATCTGTCATTATCTTATCTATTAAATCATGCCATAGAATTGATCTAGGTTGCATGATAATAAGAACACGGAGTGAAAGTTGGTTAGGCAGAGAGTATCTATTCTCTAATAGCCCTCAAGGGGTGTGGCTCGATGGTTGAGAGCGGGGCATAGCTTCGGTTAGGTCCCAGGTTCGATTTCATACTAGCTTCTTTTGTAAGAGCCTGGGGCAGCTGGGATTTTACCTGTAGGTGGAGAACTAGTTGAGCATTCGGAGAGGTGTGCCCGTTTGTCCGCCTACGGGGTTTCCTCGAATCTAAAAAAAAAAATCTATTCCCTAATTTTTCCCATTCAGTAGTGCTTCTACTTATCATTTTGTTAATTTTCCCAAAAAGTTATTTCAAACGTTTAATAAACCTGAACTCGTGTATGTGACATGTTGCAGACTGCAGACACAAATGTTTAATATATTAACGTTGTCGATATTCGATGGACCTAATTACACTAACAGCAGAACAAAATATCATGTTATAATCACCTCGTTGAGATTGTGTTACATGATAATTTTGACTCGTGTGATTCACTTGGTGAATAAGATGCGAGTATATAATACGTAATACAGTCAATTATTAAGGAGTGTTTGGTGGATGAAATTACTGAATTACTATTAGACTAGTTCAAACCCCATGCTCTTCAAGTTTTAGTGGAGAAGTCAAGTCTACAAAGAGTTTGCTTTCCTTTCCTTACTCTTTGGAAGTTTTTAACTACCATACGTAATAATAATACCTCTTCCATATGGTGCAAGTAGTTAACAGGATTTTCTAGAAATTCTAACCAGTTTATTATTTAATTAAGGGATAAATTTTAGAGTATAAGGTTTCCTGTTTTGTGAGGGTTAGAAAAGAGTTATTAATTGCATGCAACATTCTATTTGTATTTTACAAAGAGACTGTGACTCAAACCCTTAACCTTTGGGTTGCAAATGAGTGACCTTATCAGTTGCTCTAAACCTCGCCCTCCAGCTTATTATTTAGTGTGAGCTGAAAATAGATTATCCATAGTGCATACTTAGGCATAAAGATTAAAAAAAATCACATATTTTTAGCTTCTGTGTTACTAACACCTTTATTTCATGTTTCCAGATGATAGGTATGGAAAAATAGAATAATCAAGAGAAATAGCTTCATTGTTAAAAAAAAAAAAACAATTACTAGATTTGAAGGTCTAGTCCAATTTAATAAGTTATTACAGATTAATTTTTAAAAGCGTCGACATTCTTAACTTATTGCGAATTAACAAAGCCAAAATGGTCAACTTGGATAAAGAATTACTTTCTTTTAAAAGGAAATTATTTTTCTGCCATTTTGTTATCGCCATTCCAGCAGGGATTTTGCTGCTGTGAAGGAAAGTGTTGTAAAACTATTGTTGTTTTAACTTCAACATTAATGTTGTTAGGATATATCAAATTTTATTTATTTTTATTTAAGGTTAAAAAGTTGAGGAAGAGTTCTTTAAGGTTGTGCTTGGTTGGACGTAATGTTTTTAATATAATGGAATGATTTATAATGAAATAGAATGTAAATTGATATAATATTAGAAAATTATTATTTGGGTGAGATGGAAGAGTTCATAATGTAATATACTGAAATGTTGTTTGGAAGAAGAGTTTATAATGTAGTATAGTGAAATGTTGTTTATCGTTTTACATTCTATCCTAAACTCCTCAAATTAAAGGTAACTTATTTTTATTGTTTAGGATCGAATGAGATATAATGTGAAACCCTTTTCTTCTATCATATTTTATTCCATTTCATTATAAACTATCTTCTCAAACGATAAAATAATATTTTATTTCATTCCATTCAATTAATAACCACCCAACCAAACATACCCTAATTCAAGTTGGCCATCAAACAATTGAGGCATCTGAACTTGCTTTAAAAGAGATATACAACATTTTTATTTTTAATTTTCACCTTAATGTTTTTACTTTGATGTCTTTTTTCTAAGACATCATTGTAAGAAATAAAAATCTCAAATTAGATGATTTGTGATAGATAAATATTTCTTTTTCTCAAAAAATTTAAAAGATCTTATTAATAAAATTTACAAAAAAAAAGTTCAAAAATTTCCTTTTTTGGCTAAATTTCTTGTTTTTCACATGTTAGTCTTTGTTTTCTTTTCGAACTCACAATAAATACAAAAGAAATTTGCAAAACATTAAATCTCTGATAATTCCATCTTACATGATGACATTTCAAAAACTTTTGAATAGGTATCTACATCTTATCTTAATTCTTTGTGATTAAACTTCCCCATTCACATAATCTGCCATTAATCTTATCTATTAAATCATGTGATAGAATTGATCTAGGTTGTATGACAGTAAGAACATGGGGTGAAGGTTGGTTAGGAATATGCAAATTCTATTATAAAAATTTGAAAGATTATGTAAAAACTGTATAATATATAAAGTAGCATTTATATTTTAAAATTGTTTGAGAATTTTAACTTAAAAACAAAAAAAAAATATCAATATCATCAACAACTTAGTACTTGGAAAAGGTCCTCAACCATAATCAAATTTCAAACATATTTATTAACCTTTAATTTTAGAATTTGATATATTTTAAACTTTATGAATTATCCAATGCGAAAGATTCATACTGCAATTGCACAATATAGCATTGAAATATGTTAACTCGTTGTATTAAAGAGCTAATTATAAAACATTGCATATAAACTTTGGCGAAAAGTTTAATTTGCTTCCTAACATTTGGCCAAAAGTATAAGGTGACCCTTACCATTATCTCTGATACCGTAATAGCCCTAAATGTTTACAAAACGAAGCAATTTGTTCCAAAAAATTAACTCTATCAAATTGACATTACGTATCTATTGGAATTTGACATCTAAACATACCACGTGAGATTAGTTGTCAATACGATAGTTGATGTGTATTTAAATTATATTTTTATATTAATATTAATTTATAAAATGTTTATTATTTACTTATAAAAATAATTACGGAAATTGTTTTGGTTTTCCCCCAAATTAAATCTCCTCCGTCTGAGTCCCCCTTTTCGTTATTACCGTCGTTCTCCATTGGTGCAATGGAGATTCCATCATCTTCCAATTAGTGGTGTGGAGGTTCCATCATTATCCAATCGATGAAATCAAGGTTCCATCCATGCAGTAGAGTTGCTAAATTTCAAGTTGGTAATTTTGCTATTGGTTTATATTGGTTTTGCTAAATTTTCTTATTTATTGTATGCAAAAGCTTAAGTAATTTTCTTGTTTCTTGCTAATTTTCTTGTATCTTGTATCTTGTTTATTTTCGTGTTGCCAATTTTACAGTTTCATGTTTATTGTTTCCTGTTTATACTGGTGTTGATAATTCATAGTAGTACATAATATTAGTATTATAGCTAGTTAAAGCTTTCTACTACGTCATACATACATATAAACACACAAACATTATATATATGAATGTTTGTATTTTTACACTACAGGTTATATGTTTGGAGTATGGAGAAAAATTCAGTCTGATAGGATCTTGTAGATTTTTTTAGCAGAGCACTTTGTTATGCATGGCTCTTATAGGGATGATAAGTAGAATACATTTCTAAGTTTAATTAACGATGAGTATCTCCATTAGTCATCAGGTTTCAGAAAAAGATGATACTCACAAATGAATTTTGTTGTGCATATATTTTGGTTGGAGTTTATATTGGGATGACAATGAAAACAATCAACATTTCATTGCAAGCTTGCAATGCTCTTACTGTAATATATCCTAGCTTTTTTTCTCAATGGGTGGGCTATCCTCTTCAAGTTTTGATTCTATATAGACTTTATTTTCGGCATTTGTATCTTATGTAGCTTTGGCGATTGATGATATTTTCATGTTGTTAATATATGGTTATGTTTGTTGTCGTTTCTTAGTTATCTTGTGGCGCATACTTAAGTAATGGAGCACTCGAGTTTAAAGATGTCATTTTTCGAGTCTTCAATTAATAATGGTTCTTTAACTAACATTCAATGCTTAAGTGGATTCAGTGCTTGTTTAAGGGCTTCATGGAGTGAAAAATATCATGGTCATACATTTTATAAGTACCCAAAATACTAGCCAGTAAAAATTTTATGTTATGATATTTGATATGGTATTCAATAATTGTGTTAATGAAAGTTTATTTTGGTAATGCTTATAAGTTTGGGAGTTGTATTTCTTTCATTGGCATGACAAACCCTTTTCTAGGAGGGTTGTTGATGTTATTCAAAGATTGTTGAATGATAATGCTAGGTTAAGATGCTAATTAGCTTTAAGTTACAAAGTTCCAATTGAAGATGAGATGGGAATGAAGTTGTTAGAAGACCAAATAAGGAAGAACAGAAGGAACAAATTGAGTTAGATGAAAAAAAAACAAATAGAGTATGATTGAAGCTTGCTATGAATGATAATGAGTTAAAGAACATATTAATGACATATATTATTGTTATTTCCATGGTGATATGTTTTGCTGCTATATGTTTTTCAGTATTGGAATCATAAGGCTTAAAATGTTTTACATGAATGTGGTGATGTCAGAAGTACTTATATTGTATGTGACAATATGTTTGAATAGTAGTTAATATATATATTAGTTAGTCCATTCATTTGTAAGCTGTTATGCAATTATATTCGAAATGAAGTTCAAATTGTGACAATATGTTCAAAAAGGCAATCATAAAAAATTCATCTACAAAGCTCCATTTGACTAACATAAACATGTAACCCAATAACTTTGACATTCATAAATTTGTAACCTTGTAAATTTGAAATTTATAAACATCTAACTTTGTAACATTGACATTCATAAACCTCAAAAGTTGATATTTATATAATATAATGTTGTAATTGTAATTGAGGGCGAGCCTTGCAGCAACTAGTGAGGTTACTCCTTTGTGATCAGAAGGTCACAGATTCGAATAACGGAAACAGCCTCTTTGTAAATATAAAAGAAATGTTGCATATAATTGTTGAACCCCTCTGACCCTCACAAAGTGGCAAGCCTTGTATACTAAGGTAGTCCTTTAAAAAAATTAATGTTGTAATTGTAACTCAACGAATCCAACAAAAATGTTCCTAAAATACTACAAATGGATTCAACCAAAATGTACACACAATAAACTTAATGGATCCAACTAGGATCCCTATACAAATATGGTTCCTTCTACATTTCTCTACTCAATTGTGATATATATGCCTTACTTATATCCTATGTGTAACAAAAGGCAATACATCATTCTTGGTTTGTATGGGTCTCTAAAAATTAATAACAACTAGTTAAAAGCATTTATGGAATAGAGGAATGTAATAAATAACTTTTTTATCACATAAATTACCTTTTGCATACTAGAAATCATAGTTATTCCTTCACCATCTCTAAGCTATTAAGTCATTAGCTAAATGCTTTATACACCATATCCATGTCTTAGTATTCCCTACCTCAATTATTGCTTATGCAATTAGATAGATGTTTCAGTTGCTATCAACTCCTATAAAACTTAAAAGTTGTCCTAGGTACTTTGTTTTCAGAAAACATCCTTCCATACCGATAACTATTCACAACTTGTTCCACCTCATATTACCTTGAATATCAATTTATCTTCATCCCTTTTAAGTTGAAGGTCTACCATAGAACTTGGATTCATTTCTTTCAATTAAAAAATATAACCATAAAGTTTTGTATATTTGTTATGCTGCTCTTTTGGTTTTTCTTTAAGTACCTTGCTCCTCATATACTTGCACATGCTAATATTAATAGACAAATTTAGTTTCTCTCTACATTTTTCCACCATTTTCTTGGTTTTAATGCTTGCTTTGTCTAAGAAACTTTCTTTGAAGTATTTCATAATAAAGTTGGATGTAACTAGCCTTAGTTTATTACGGTATTGCATGTATGCTCTGGATTGCAAATATTCAGCTTCAGGTATTTATCTTCTCTATCATATAAAGCATAAAACTCAAATGGAATCCATTAGTGCAATCATATCTTATTCTTTTTGCTTCATTCCTCTTAAAACTTATGTTAAATCATGTTGCTAATGCATAATTGACAACTGCTTCCTTAAAGTGTTTAGCATTATAAAAAATGATCCCCAACATCCATTCACTTACAACAACTCCAGGAAGGAACATCTTAATCTTCACCACTAGGATATTCATCATTGGATAAAAAACTCCCACGATTAAAACAACTTATGTACATTGTATCATAATATACATCAAAACTAATGTTGAAATCATATTTAGATTCACCTCTATCAGGACCATTAAAACCACCTCCTTCTTCAACATCCAAACCGCCACCCAACTCCTCACCACCCAAATCCTCACCATCCAAATGCTCACCACTTAAATCACCACCACCCAAATCCTTACCATCCAAACCCTCATCACCTGAAGAACCACCAGCCAAATAAATCAACTCCATCCTGAGAACCCATATCACAATCACTATCACCACACCTAAATTAACTACTACACCACTCTTACAACCCAAATCAACTCCTACACTAGAATCAAAACCCATATCCACTTTAGTATCACTTCCCAATTCTATGGTCATCTCATTTTTATGTCACTTATTATGCCATATTAACTTTGGTAAGTATGACGTTGGTTCATCTACATACTCTAGATAAAAATCAACCATACTATGTTCCTCTAACAATTTAATCACATTAATGTACTTTGATCGAATTCTAACCTCCTTAAACCTTCTTCCAACTCCTTAGGAATCAAATACCATACACTAACAATGTTTGTATATCCTAAAATGACACCTATTTAACATACATCTGTTAAACTAACATAGTCCAAGTCCACGTTGTCACAAATTTTTGGAGGCTTACAAACTTTAGTATACCTTTTTGAGTAAAATGAACACCATAAAATACCCTCATACTAGCTCTTCCATTTATTTTCATCCTATAAAGATAAATTTAAAAAATATAGTCATAACTATACTACAACAAAGGTAAAAAAACACAAATCTTAAATAATATACATATTTGTAATTGTTGAATATTTTAATTGATCATATAACCAACAAAAGTTCCAATTATATGATAAGACTATGTGCTCTCTTAGTCATCATTTACCCTAATCTGGAGAGTGGTTACTTCATGAACAAATGTGTGATTTTGCATATGAAGGGCATCCTAAAATTTAACAGGAAGTCTTTATGGATATCCGTTGTACTCCCTTTAAAACATCTCAAAAACAAATGCTACTATAACATTGATTTTAAGGCTCTAAATTTAAAAAAAAAGCTCAAATTAATACTTTGGATAGGTCTACAAATCACCTTTTAGTGTCTATTATTAAAAAATCAACTCAAAATAATACTTAGAATAGATCTACAAACTAAAAATAGATGTTGATGTTACATAATAAAAATAAAGGATAGGTCTATAAATCACCTCTTAGAGTTTGTTTATATTAAGATCTAAGAATAATATTTAGGAATTGAAATAAATAAAACTATTGCAATCACAAAAATAAATAAATGTAGAACTAGTTTTTAGAGTTGAGGAATCATTCCTAAGTACCTGTGAAACACTCTTAGAGAGAATACTTTCAAACTTGAAATATAAGTTCTTAACATTATGTTCTATAAAAATGATTTTTTAAATAAGTGCTATAGCAACTAGAAGTCATCATAGTAACTATATTGTGGGTTAATTATTGTATCCCAAAATTTAATAGTAAGTCTTTATTCATAAGCCTTGTACCCCCTTTAAAACCATCACAAAACTTCCATATAAAAAATTGCACAATCCATTTTTTATGTCTTCTTTTGTTTTGTTTGATTATGCCTCCATTTGGCCTCCATTAGAGATGTAGGATGAATATAAGAGTGCTTACTACTGGTTAAGCATCTACAAACTAAAAATAGGTCCTATTATAACATTGGATTTATGGCTGAAAATTAAAAAAAGCTTAAAATATTACTTAGGATAGGTCTACAAACTAAAAATAGGTTATGCTAATACATAATAGAAATAAAGGATACACTACATGGTGTATTATGTCATAATGCGAATGAGGATCAAGATCAACTATTTTTTAGTTGCAAATACACTAAAACCATATGGAGCAGGATAAAATACACGATGGATGTGGTGAATCTTTCATTCGAGTGGGAGCAGACCTTGAATTTATTCAATAACCTCTCCAAACCGAATAAAGAGAATGTAGTCCTTAAAAAATTGACATTCATCACTTCCATATACATAATATGGAAAGAATGCAACTGTCGACTCTACTAACAAAAGGAGCTTAATAAGTACCAACTAGTTGAGAATATCATGAACTGGATTAGAGCAACAATGGAAGTTAAAAATTTCATCTCTCTCCTTACTACAATATAAGAACTAAGTGGTGGTTATAACTCGTGTTGTTTTTTTTTTTTTGTAGTTGATTTGTATTACAATTAACTATCATTCTCTCTACCTTGCGTTTTTAGAACCACCTAGTTAGCTAAAAATTCATAGATGGTGCGAAATACTGTAATATTGTTGTAGCTTTAACTAGAGTAATTAATTAATTCTTTCATTTTCCAAAACTTTTTTTCACTTTCTTTTGATTTATCCTCTATATAAGTAGAATTCGAAATCATGAATTCGACGTTTTTACATATCAAATTTATAAACATTATTTTCATGAATTCGGAAATATCAAAATAAAAAAAACGAGATTTGTATATTCTGTCCAAAAAAAGGGGGAAAATAGAAATAAAGAATAGGTCTAGAAATCACCTCTTAAGTTTGTTTGTATTAAGATCTAAGAATAATATTTAGGAATTGAAACAATTTAAACTATTGGAATCATACCAATAAGTTTTTAGGACTATTTTATGGAGTTTAGGGATCATTCCTAAGTATGGATCATTTTTATAGAGAACAATTTCAAACTCCAATTATAAGTTCTTAACTTTATGTTTTCTAGTAATGCACTCGTAAGTAATTGCTATAGCAACTAGAAGTCATCACAATAGCTATGTTATGGGTTAATTATTGTATTCCAAAATTTAATGGGAATTCTTTATGCATAACCTTGTTCACCCTTTAAAACCACCACGATACTTCCACATAAAAAAAATTGCACAATCCATTTTTGATGTATTCTTTTGTTTAATTATACCTCTATTTGTGATGTAGGATGAACATAATACTGCCTACTAATGGTTAAACATTTATACACTAAAATAAGTGCTATAACATTGAATTTAGGGTTATAGCAACTAAATGTTATGACAGTAACTACGTTGTAGGTTAATCATTGTATTCAATCCATTAGGGACCATTAACCTTCAATTAACTAATCAAAAGCAAGAGGGACATATATATACTGTCTCTGAGGAACCACGGGGACCACCACAATTCCAATGTCTCCAACTGCACATACAACAAATTCAACAACATACAAATAACTAGTTATTTATTGATTGTCTATAAACACTACATAGTGTGTGTGTGTGTGACAGGAGAAAGGAAGTCCTGTACTTGAAATGGAGAACACTTCCGCAGCTAGAGTAACTTGGGAATGATGGAGAACTAACCACTAAGTGGTGCAATTGGGGAATGACGGAACCGTTCTTGAAGTGACTGGAGACGGACAGAGGAAGAGTAGAACCTCGCGTGGACTAATTGGAGAATAACAAAACCTTGACTCCTTTAACTGGATAATGATGGAAAACGATTGGAGAACGATGGAGGATGACTGGAGAACAAATGGAGGATGATTGGAGATCAACCTATGCCAAATTAGGTTAACAAAGAAGTAGGGTTTCAGACCAATTAGGGATTCATTCGAGTTTGGGAGAAATTAAAACAATTTCCGTAATTAATATGTCAATAATGAATGCTTTATAAATTCATCATCATCATCATCATCCAGTCCGAAATTTCGCAATGAAGCAAGGTCTGGGGAGGTCCGATAGTACGCAACCTTACCCCTACATAATAGAAAGGTTGTTTCTGGTGGACCCACATGCAAATGAGACAATATAATAATGATACAGAGAAAAAATTAAAAAAAATAGAATAACAATATAAGACAAAAAAGGTAATACGAAAATCAATAAAAGTATAAAAGTAGAGGATAAATAATAACAACAACACCAACAACAACAATAACAACAACAACAACAACAACAATAATAATAATAATAATAATAATAATAGTAATAATAATAATAATAATAATAATAATGATGATGATAATGAAAATATTGATAAAATAGAAGATAAAGTTAATAAATAAATAGAAAAAACAAAAAATAAAAATAAAAAATATTGCTAATATAATCAATTAAAAATAATAATAATAATCAAACTAGTACCCCACAACAGTGACAATCTCTTCAGCAGTAGTGAGCAATTTAGGCATGAAAGACAGAAACGTAAATAGGAAGGTAACATAGAAAAACAGTTAGAAGACTCAAAACCCATGCAATTACTTTGGACCAATAGGAAAAGGAAATAACAACCAACCACATGAAATAATTATGTATATAAATGTATAAGAAATACATAAATAAATAAGATATAACGAAGAGATATACTTGGTAATGGCCAGCCCTACAAATACTTGTTAAGCTGTCGGTTGAAATTAAAGAATAACTATCCCGAAAGACCCCACCTGTCTAGTGTTTCCTTACCCCACACAGTAACCAGTTCTAAAGTCATATGACAAACCAGATCAAGATGAACAAAAGAACATGACAACAAAATCATCCAAACATCTAAAATCCTTTATCACCTTTAGGAATGTACATTTAAGCAAACTCTATGGTCAATCCCAAAGTGTCCCTATCCAGATTGACAAGCATTAGAATAATATAACAAAATAGCAAAGGACGAAATACCTTCCCGATCAACAAAAAAGTCCCAGATCCCTATTGCCTTTTCATGGACAACAAACCATGCTCAACTATTCTCAAATCAAACAACCAACTAACTAGATTCTACACCAAAAAAAACATAAAATAACAAAAAAATAGAAACAAGCCAAAAAAATTAAAAGTTGCAACTTTACTATATACCTAGGAAGAGAATGCGTATGCTTCTCCCATAGCATCATCAAACCGGAGTTTAATTTAAGAAAGCAAAAAACTCCGTCCATAAAGGCCCAGATGCTATATCAGTTCCTATATAACCTGAGTACCATTCTCCACTACTTCAGCAACCTCAATATTATGAACCCGAGATTCAGATTCAATAGCATCATCAAAGCCACAACTGATCTTATGTGACATTCCTACGTGTCAAATTTTAATAGACATAGTGTCAATGCTTGTTTGGATGGGCTTATATCAGTAGAGTTTTTGTCAGTAGAGCTTTTTTAAAAAGAACTTTGGAACTTTTTTGAAAGAATTTAATACAATAGACTGTTTGACAACATAAAAATAAAAAGTATTTTTAATTTTAACTATATTTTATTTTATAATAAAAATTATTTATGCATTTAAATATCATTAAACAATATGCAAAGTACAATATATTAATTATTATATAATTTTAAACCATATAAAACATAAACAAAAATATATTTAACCAAATCTTTTATATGGATTATAATATAAGTAAAACTAATATAAAAAATAAATATTATAATATATAAAAAAGTCAAATAATATTACATAAAATTTAAAATAAACGTAAAGATGTGTTTATGAGTATTGTAGAAATTGTGTGTAAACATAAAGGTAAAAGGGACTAAAAAATAGGCTCATTAATTGATTTAAAAAATATACCTAAAAAAGTTTTTTTTGTTTAAAGTTTCAAATTTAAACTTCTCAAAAAGTTGTATTCCAGTTTTCCAAAAAAGTCCTTATTCATCATCTAAAAACTGAACCAAAAAGGCACTTAATTTGATAAAGTTAAATATTTAATACAAAATTGCTCTATTTTAAAAACATTAAAGAATATAATTGTATAAAAAATAACGGTAAGAATTATCTTAAACTTTTAACAAAAAATTGGACCTTATAAACTTTTGTACCTTTATTATATGCTTTTATTAAAATAATAGATATATTCATTAAAATTATGTTATTGTGATTTCATCGTATATTTATAAATTTTTTAATGGAAATACATAAATATGTCGTGAAGATATTTAATAAGCTATTATGGCAACAAATAAAAATTACATTTAGGCGAGATTAAAGGAGTTGAGATTTTGAGTTAAAAAAATAAGGTACGTTTTTTAAATTTGACTATAGGGATTGTAATTAGAAGAATCCACACCCATATCGCTAGTTTACGTTAGCATTCATTCTTTATATTGCGTACAAAAATTCTCGCTCTTCGTGTTCGAAAAAAGGAGAGATGGTTGGCATCTCCCCTGACAGGGACGGGAGCAGCCTTCGGGCTTACCTGTTAACGACACACGGTTAAGGCTACCCACCTTTCAGGTGGATCTATAACCACTTTTTTTTTTTCCCTTGGTCGTCTCTTTCTTTCATATCCTCTCTCTAATGGTAGCTAGTCTGTCATTAGGTCGATATTTCTTGCAACTCCTCGAGAACTGCTTCAGATCAATCCCAGAGTGTATCTGCGTCATTACCCAAATACAATAGTCGATCTTTATCCGACCAACTCAAGCCTCTGTCCACCACCACCTTATCCTCGATCCATGATCAAAACGCCCAACCCTTGTCCAACCCAAAGTCTATGTGGGTATGTACTTTCACTAGATGCAAACAAGATCCCAGTTTTCATATAATCCCTGAGGTTTGAGATTTAAGACGCTTTGCGAGGAAGTTGAATGGTAGTGATTATGGTGTAAGTGGTTTTTATGTCGGTTCTTGAGATAATCACATATCCAATTCCAGTGTATCGTGGAAAATGCTGTCTTGATAATAATCTGAAACTAACAGAAGACTCGTCTTTTCTTCAAGTGGATCAAGAACCAGAATTTGTTTCTTTTAGAAACCATATTCTACAATATCACAATGATTTCTTTGAAGTTTGGGAGGCGTTGAAGAACTTGTTTATGATAACTGGGTCAGGCTGAGGAGGATCCGAATTTGGTGAAGCTGGGGACTATGACGGCGTCAGGTATGGAGGGATCTGTACATTGTAGACCGGATAGTTGGGGTTATACCGCAATGTTAAACATTCATGGTTAAGCCAGATGACAGGCTTTGCGGTTCCTTGCTTTCTGTGGCATCACCATGTGAACAGAGTTCAGATGTCATTAAGATTCACTTCCCCTGTGAAGTTTGCTGAAGAAGAGTAAACCCACTTCGAGATTCTAAATTGTCAAAGTGAGAAACAGTCTCCTAACTGCGAATCAAAGCTGAAACCTTTAAATTGGTAGACATATGATAAATAAATTCTACTAGTTGAAGCCCCTTTTAGGGACAATAGTCTTATTTGTATTCTTATTCTAAACGGGGGTCATATGTTAGACTTGTATATAACCAGTGCTCCTTAGATGCTTCACTTGTGATGTACGAGGAACTGGATGAGGATCCAATTAAAGGCACAGTTCTTGTCAAGTTCTGTAATCAAATTGCAGAAGAACAAGCTTCTTCTTCTGCAACTATGCGCTTAAATAGGCAAAAGCAAAGTTAAACGCAAGGGTTGTAAAATGAAAATTCCTTTAGGCCGCACCGGTGGAAATCCACCTTCAGAATTACAAGAGCTCATCTATGACCAGGAAATGCTCAAAGTTCAGTATACCCCCACTATATTACAAACACTATCCCACCCTTTTGGAAGGCAGCTACTTTATTTTGCTTTTTCAATTGCTGTAGTGCATTTCGTATTGATCCCATCTTCAGATTTCTCCACACCCAACCTTCCAAAACCAACCTCTCATTTCTCTATCCTTGCATCTATACAACTATTCATGACTAACTACCTAAGATTAGTATCTGAAAGTATCATCTGATTTAAACTAGTTAATGGTTCAGCAACCTGAGAAAATCAGAACTCCTCAAATATGGAACTGCTTGCAGGAAATTGTGCTTGACAATGATACAGTTTTTGCTGATGTCAGGAAGTTCTACCAATTCAGAGTTGTTGCCAATTGTGATTAAAGGCACTTTCCTGATGACTTCCAGATTCTTCCTTCAAGTGATATCACCATAACCGTAACATCGTCGTGATATTTTCTGCGATCACCGTGGGGGATGTCCAGCAATTCATGGAAATCCATTCCTGCAGACAAGCAGCAGATGTTATAGATCAACAACCAAAACAAATACAAGATGACCGTAAATGAATAACTAAATTGTAGAAGGAAGTGGACAAGCATAAACAGAATGGAATCTAGAAATCTTAGCTAAAGCCATAGGCTGCAACCAATTCTTAATTGTTCTACAATCAAACTGAAGATATAGCTCAAACCCCAGTAGAAAAACAAAAAAAGGAGGCAAATATGCCAAGAGCAAAATTATTTGAGAGCTACACATGTGGAAACAGTAAATTTTTTATAGGTAATTACTCGACAAACCATCTTACGACAATTTGGCAATGAAAACCACATTTTATTCAGCATATGAAAGGTTTAAAACTAGATCTTCAGAAAATGTACCTTGTCTTTTGCATAGTAAACAAGCAAACAAATAAAGGGTTCATTAAAGCAACCCGAGTGCTCACCAGGATTTGATTTTTCATTTGGCAAGTATTCTACAACTTCCTACAAGGACTACTGAACCTGAGAGTGCGTGCAAATTAAGCAATTGACAGAACCTTATAGAAGAGTAAGCATTACCAGCTTTCTTGGCTGCACGAGAAAGAAGCTCCTTTATCAGGTTTTGGGCAGGGTCTCCATCTGGAAATTGCTCCATGAATTTCTCTACATGAGAGACGACTTCCTGATTTGTCAGATACTGATATAACCCATCAGATGAAAGGACCAAAAACTGATCTCTTGGACACAATCGATAATGACAAAGAGAAGGTGAGCAGCTTATGTATGGCGCAGTTCCGATGTATTCAGTCCTGAACATCTCCAGCAGCATATCATTCCATTTAGGCTGCAAAATCATGTATAGTGGATTACAGAAGTCATTATGTGTTGAAATATACATTACAGGTAATGTAGGAGACGTCTTTATGTTTACTTTCTCCTGAAGTAATCTTAAAAATTCTCATTGCTTAACTTTGGATTCACCTCTGACCATCAACTGAAATGTTAATATCCCGTCGTTCTCTCTTTGAAAAAAGCTGTGCTTCTTGTTCTCTCAATGCTTGAAACAATTTTTTTATCCTCCATATTTATTATATCTCTAGAGTCAATAACTTTATAAGAGAAATTTCTGAACTTAATTAATTGGTGCTGTTATCTTCAGTTTTCTGTGAGGTCTATCTTTTTGACTTCATGGTTCCTGATGAATATACCCATCTTTAAGACTCTCATACAGGGGGACGGCATACAGGGGGACTATTCAGATTGCTAGGCGTGCATGTGTGTGTGTTTTCTCTGCCTCGAGGAAAATTCTAATTCTGTTTAGTTAAAAAGCATCCCTTTGCAACACTGTTTGAGCAGAACTGTTGCAGAGCATGCCTCTAGCATGTTACTGACAAGTGAAAAATACTGAAGAATATAGTGATGGTATGAAGATTGACATATAATGGCTAACACTTTGATTTGGTTCACAAACAGAATAAGAATCTATGTTAATTTCAGCAGGAAAATTGCAGGCAAAATCAGATTATAGTACAGTGCGCATTTCATGTGAAACAAACATGTTTCCGTTATTCTTTACCATTTCAAAGTAAAAGAAACATACAACAGGTTAGTATTAAGAACCTGTTTCAGAAATCCTGCCCCAAATGCTCTGGTAACCTTCAGACGGCCTTTCACCCTATTATTTACAATACATTGGCTGTCATCAGGATGTTCATTCTTGATTCTTATGATTTCCTGCAGAATTTAAGTCAAGAGTTGGATATATCCCAGTAAGTTCCTCGTCAATACATCTCATTTCAAGACAGTAGAAATTATTAAGAACCTAAGTATTACTTCTTCGATGCTTGTGCTATGTTCTGTGGAGAGCTGTAAAGCAGTTAACTTCATTGCTTCAGCTGGACCTGTCCCCTCCATGCTTGATCCGTTATCACTGACACTAGAACCCACCCCCTGAGGCTCATATTGAGCCACAACGGCCCTGCTATCTCCAACGTTCATAACATAAACATGCTCATCTCGCATCAGCACAACCATCAAACATGAACCCATTAATGCCAGCTCTGGATTAGTATCACGTACCTTATCTGTCATATCCAGGTATCCAAATTCAGTCACTTGTAAAGCCCTCAACAATGCCCTTAAAATCAATTGATGATGTTCAGGTCCCACCTTCCTCTTCCTGTTCAGAACTCTCTTTTCCACTCTATTAGTGTCCACCTTTTCCACTCTCCCTTCTAATCCGAATTTCCACGGAAACAACTTCCTCTCCCTGCGCCGGCTAAACTCTTGCTTCAATTTCAACAATGACCATCTTCTGCTGACCGCAGTCCCAGCATTCCCTAAACTAATGGCTTCATCAACCGAAAAGGAAAATCTTTCAGAACCAGAAAGGTCAAAGCCATCTTCTACATCAACCTCGGCGAGAAACTCCCATAGCCGTCTTCTCTGTCTATTCCCTGTCTCTTCTGCCTGAAGCACGACCCTTTTCGCTCGCTCCTGACGCATCATACTACCCTCAGTTCCACCAAGTAAACCATTCCCGTCATTCCCGGGGCCTATGTCCACTGATGGGAACGACACATTTACAAGTTGATCACCATTCTCTTCATTCGAATCAGTTCCAGTAACACCTTCAACACATGGTTTCGCCTGAATCTCACTGTTACTCTCCTCTCCATCCTGTTCAACGTCCCAAAACAAGCCCTGAAGCTCATTAAACACAGCGCTATAGAGATTATGCATCAAGAACTCAGGCGCATCTGGACCGTTGAAGCCATCATAAATCCCAACAAACAACCATCCGTGCTCCTCCGATACAACCACATGTACTCGATCCTCTCCCGCCTTCCCAAGCGCCCACTGCACGTTACCATGGTCAATACTCCCCCTCTCTTCTCCGATATCCTGACCCGCTCTTCTGTTCAACACTGGCACAACCCACGGTTGATTCTTCTTCTTCTCCGACAAATTTCCATATATCGCCTTCTTAATCTCCATAACGCTGCCTTTTCTCTTCTTCTTCTTCTTCACATAAAACCCTCCCAGCGGCGCTGACAAGTGCACGTGACCGCCGTGTTCGGCATCGAGCGGGTCGGACAATGCAATAGGACCCGAAAGGAAGAACCCCTCGTTGCCTCGCGGCACTGGTTGCAACGGCAAAGCACAAAACGTCCTTGTACAGCCAATCCCATTGACATTCACAATACCAGTATTAGTACTAGTAGTAGTGGCTACAAAGTCTTTGGTGTCAGTGGCATCGTCGTGAACACCGTCGAACTGGAGGACCGTTCTGGGAGTACAAGAGTTGGCACTAACGGACGCGCCGGAGATGGATTTGAACCCGGTCTCTGAGCCAACTCCGGGCCGGGTAGGGGAGAAGCAGAAGGACTGCGTAGGGGACACGAAGCGATCGGATGGAGTTGGAGAAAGGAAGCGGTTAGAGGATCGGACGTAGCGGAAGGAGTGACCTAGGGTTTCATCCAACGGCTCAGTGGCCTCCGGCGAATGACGTGTGTTGGTGGTCGAGGGATTGATGCAGGGGAAGAGGGAGGAGAGTCCACTTCCCATGTGTCGCATTTGCCTCCGCCACCTTCTGTTTGACTGCCGAGATTACGAGAGAAAATGTAAAATTTGAAACTATTAAACAAAAGGAGCCGAAGACGTAACACGATGTTACGTGTCACATTTGCCTCCGCCACCTTCTGTTTGACTGCCGAGAAAATGAGAGAAAATTAAAAATTCAAAAGGAGAGATTAAATTTTGTGGGTTGCGGTCCTCGTTTCTGTCGCGTGGACTGCTTGTTAAGTTAGGAATTTCGACGAATTTTCGGCTTTCTAACAGGGGCAAAAGGGTCTTATTCGTGTTGACCATAGAACCTGGAATTAATTTGTAAGCTTCAGTCAACTTGTAAAGCCGAGGTATGGGTGTTTTTGTCCTCCTAATTATAAAATCAGATTTTAATTATAAACAGAATTTATAAAAAAATATTCAATTTTTAGATAATGTTATAAGCAACAGCAACACCTACATTTTCAGCCTTTGGGTTTTAATAAATCTACAGGAATGCCCCTCCCACTCCTAGTCCTTGGTCAAGTATCTAAAAGACGTTTATTTTGAAAAATATACAATTTGAAAAAAATTTGTATCTGTCGTGTCCGTAAGCCTTGCTGGAAGTCAAAGGGTGTGTTCCTCCCATTGGAGACAAGATTTTTTGTCCAGTATTACTCTGTCTTATTCTGTCTCATGAAATCTTAGCCATTTATTTTGCAAGATTCACACGAGACCCACACACAATTTATACGGGACTCATATAAATAAATGACTAAAATTTATTGGACAAAATAAGACATTATAATATTAAACAGGAGATCTAGATTCAGATCCTGAATAGGTCCCGTGTTCCTCGCGGAGATTTTGAGGAGCTAGGCGCCAAGTCCCATATCTCGAAGCTCTTTAGAAACTATCCCCTGCTCAAAACAAAACAAACACCTGAGAAGTCCGAGACTTTTGTACGTAGCTGAAGTGAAGAGTACATATACGTCAAACCCCAAAAGAAGATGGTCATGAAAAAGCTGCACGCTGCAAGTGAAGTGGCACGGAAATTGACATTTCCGGTCGAATGAAGGCACTGAAAAAAGTAGCTTGGAGTCTTTGACAAAGCTATTCTGTGACCTCTCAACCTCCAAATTGAGACCTATCAATATCATTACTCACCACCAGACCTCAGGTTTAGTCATGGCATGGGAAAGAGGGCAAAGTGGGTAACCGACCCACAATAAATGCACAAGGTTTGACCGTCATCTATTTTTGTGGTACAGGTTTACTAGCAATATAGGTCAGTAATACCCCAATCAGTCCTGCGTTTGGTTAGCGTCTCTGGTAGCTGGAGACGGAACGGAACAGAAATCTAGAGATGGAACGGAACAGAAATTGGAGATAATGAGCTGTTTGATTTATGGTGGACAGAACAGAGAATCTTGTCTCCGTCTCCAGGTCAGATGTGTTTGGTTGTAAGGGACAGAGACAGAAAATAGTGCAAATGACGAATATGTCCCCAGTCTTTAATATGATTAGGAAGATGTAATTCAATGGTTTTTTTTATTATGAATGGTTTGTAATTCAATATTTTGTATTATTATTATCATTATGTCTAATTAATATTATTATCATTATATAATTTGCATTTATTATTATTCAAATATATTTTTATTAATATTATTATATAATTTGTAATAATAATTATTCAAATTTATTATAATGATTATGTCTTATTATTATTATTATTATTATTATTATTATTATTATTATTATTATTATTATTATTATATGTATTTATTATTATTCA
>JANVCQ010000001.1:25429118-25439840 GCA_025531925.1 Erythroxylum plowmanianum
CTCCTTCCCCTCTTCAAGTGAAGAAAATGAGATCGAGTAACCAAGAGACAAGGCATCATTCTATTTTTGCAATGTTTATGTATATTAAGTTAGATTTTTTAAAAGTAAGACTTTAGATGCATTTTGACAATTATTGAATTTGGTATCTTTTGTATTTTGGATTTCGATACCGATGATGTAATGTGACTTGGAATGTCATTAAAGCTTTGTAAACTCCTATTTTGTTATTAATGAAATATGAATTGCGTATGCGTGTTGTTAAGTTGGAATTAGATATACTTAAAGAAGTTATCCACTTGAGTTGATGAACTTTGAACATGAATTGATGTAGCTTATCTTTCTAGCTTTCCATTGATATAAAGTATGAAATTTTTGGACAATGGAGTTAAGAGATATGATCATTAGAAATTTGTAATGCTGTTTAGGATAGACTTTATAGACAACTACATTGATTTGAAATTTGACCCTTATAAATGCAAAAATTGTTTTCTAGGTCTTCATGAAAGTTGTAGGTCTAGAAGTCCTCTTCAAAACGGTCTTTGAATGACCTTAATTCGATATTTTTAGTGAAAGTTATGCCCTTTTAACCAACATAGGTCGAAGAAGAAAAACAGGGTCACGATCGTCCGACCTAAAAATTACCTGATTTTTGAAGCATTGAATTCCTAACAGATTCATCTATCTCCCACAAAAATTTATACCTTTTTGTATTAATTTGAAAATGATTGATTGAATCAAAGTGAGGGCATCGGTTTGAAGAGTATGAGTTGGATTTTTTTACTGAATATGCTTTAGTATTTTGGTGATATCTTAATCTGTAGAGCTCCAAATGTGATGATTATTATCTCTAAATAAACTAGAGACATAGACAAATTATCTGAAAGAATCAAATTTTAATTCGGTCTTTAAGTCTTTCAATTTCTGAAGTAAAGTTGGGTATAGTGTACTAATTCGGTTTAATAATAGTCCAAAAGTTTTTGGGCTATAACTTCTAAATTTCTGAACTAAATGGAATGATTTTGATGTCATTAGAAACTTAAGACAATGGGAAACAAATATTCTGAAGAAGTCAAACTGAAATTCCAGTTGGAAGTTTCCCAAAATCTGTTCTAAAATAGAAGAATGAGTTTGCTCACGTTTTGTGACTCCGAATGTTGGGCTCCGGAAACAGAATCCAACATGTTTGGAGGTACTTACTGTGAAGGTGGATCATCACAATTTGCAGCTACAACTGAATCACCTCCTCCTCCTTCAGGGCCTACAGTTGCAGATGACACATCACATGTTGCTCCTCATGCTACACCATCCACCACTCCCACATCATCCACTATCCCTATATCGAATGAAGGAGATGGTCGCCAGCCTGGAGTTAAGGGACCTGATAGAAGAACATATATAACAATTATCAATAATCTGTAAGTGAAATTACATGAAACACTATATGTTTATAATTAAGTTATAGGTTTAAATTTTTGCAAATGGTATAATATTATTTGTTGTTATATTAGGTTGATTCCGTCTGGACCGTATTCTAGAAATATGACATCTAAATTTAAAGAGAGGATTGATCCTGAGGGTTATGTATAGAAGAATATTTATCAGGCCACAAAGGCATTTTACTTTCAGGAGTTTAAGGTACAATAAAAAATTATTTTCTAAATTAATTGATTTGTATGCATTAATTAGATAAATATTATTACATTATAAATTTTCAAATTTTTCTGTTTATTTCAAAAAGAATTTTCTGGGATTCTGATTTCAATGCAGTCATATATAAAGTATGGGAGAGGCGAGCTCGTACGTGTTATCGCGACTTTATTAGTGCAATACACAAGACTAGTATACGACCGCCTTATATTTCTGAGCAAATATGGAGTCATATTCTAATTGTTTTACTTTGTTGTATTTCAATTTAAATTGATGTGTGAATGTTGGAATGAAAGTATGTGTATTATGAATAATGCTAAAGGTATAAATGTCTAGTGCCATATATGGCCGTGTTGAGTTATTTTATTTATTCAACAGAGGGTAAATTGCCTAAAAATAGAAGAAACTCTGTCAAAATTTTTATAAATTCTAGTTCACATATAACATTTTATTCTTATGCAGGAAAAGTTTATGGGCATGAGGCCTACACCTTGTTAGTTATTTTTGCACACTCACACTAAAAAGCATGACGGTGTAACATTCGTCAACACTTGATGTAGAGAACTAAATGTATGTGAAATTTATGCTTTAATATTAATTTTTACTAATTATCACTTACTAATATAAGCATTGCCTTCTAATAGGACCAAATACAAAAATGCATTCAGTGATAGTCTTAGCATGAACAAGTTATTGATGAGAGCCAGACATATCTTGATGCAGTGGGTGGTAGGGACCGTCATGCAAGGATCTTCGGGTTAGGTTCATTTGCAAACACATGTTATTCGCAATCCTCCTCTTCTAGTGCAACAACATCTAGCAGATAGTCGACAACTAATGAAGTCAATGAGCTTCGGAGCACAGTGTAGACATTGACAATTCAGTTGCAATAGACGATGGAGTGCATAACTCAGCTCCATAATGAGATGGATGAGTTGAAGGGGAGGGGTAGCACCTGAGAGCATCTGCGGTCACTAGGACAATAAGATTGTTGTAATCATTTGCTTTGAATTACAAAGACTTATTATGTACACTATAGGATTTTTGTTATCAATTTAGATCATTTGAACTTTATGTCATTAATAATCTTTCTATTTAAATAAATTAAATATATAAACATATCAAAATATTATGCACAGATAATTTATAACTGTTGAAATTATGCATATCATGAAATAAAATTTACTGTTGGGAATTTTAAAATTTTTCAATTTATTTACCGACGAAAAATAAATGTATGTTGCTAAAATCAATTATATTTACTGATGAAAAAAACATAAACTATCGGTATATTTACTGACGGTTACTTTTAATTCTGTTGGTAATATTGACAGTCGTCATCAACTTTACCGTCAGGATTTTCAAAACTGTCGATATACTCAATGACAGTCAATCATCACCATTGGAAATCTTACCAACGGAATAACCAATACCGTCAGCAAATATTCTGACAGAAAGGAAAAATCTGTAGGTAAATTTACCGATGATATTGGTTATTCCGTTAGTAAGATTTATTGATGGTTACAATAATCCATCGGTATATTTACTAACAGTTATATATATCCGTCGGTAAATTTACCTACGGCCGTTTTAACGACATCTTTGTTCATCGTTAAAATTTCGTCCGTAATTTATATTATTGACAGAAATCCTTTGGATTCCGTTGGTATTTTCCATTGCTTTCTGGTCTTTCTTTGTATTGGGTTGTTTGCTCATTTTCAGTTAGTTGATTTCTGACAACTTTGTTTTGAGATTTTTAGTTCAGATTTTTTTTAGAATGTCTACAAAAGCTTTGAGTATCAAATTTACAAGAAAGAACTATGCTGAATGGGAATTTCAGTTCAGGATGTTTTTGAGAGGGAAGGAGCTTTGGAGTCATATTGTTGGGACTTCTCCTGCTCCAGAAAATGAAAAAGAATTCAGTCAATGGGAAACAAAGGATGCTCAAATTATTTCTTGGATTTTGGCATCTATTGAAGGTCATATGATAAACAACTTACGCTCTTTTGGTACAGCTAAAGAGATGTGGGATTATCTAAAGTGTATATGTCATCAAAATAATACCGCAAGGCGCTTTCAACTTGAACTCAAGATTAGTAATTTCAGCCAAGCTAATCTCTCTATTGAGCAATATTATTCTAGTATTATTAACTTATAGAGCGAATATCTTGGTATTATCTATTCTAAGGTGTCTAAGGAGGCCTTAACTAGCCTTCAAATGGTTCATGAAGACAGTAAACGAGATTAGTTTTTGATGAAGCTAAGACCAAAATTTGAGATTGCCTGGGCTGGATTACTAAATAGAAATCCAGTTCCTTCTTTGGATGGCTGTCTTGGAAAATTGATGCGTGAAGAAAAAAGAATGGCTATACAATCTGTAATAGGTGGGTTCAAGGAGACATTTCAGGTTGTCAATGTTGCTTATGTTGCTCAAGGGAATAATCGAGCGAAAGGATCTATACGGTGGTACAGTTACAAGGAGTATGGGCATATTGTCTGCAATTGTGGCAAGAAATTTTGCAGTTACTATACGCATAATGGACACAATATCAAAGAATGTCCTACACTTCCAAAACATTGAAGAGCACAAGCTTTTCAAGCTGCTACTTCAAATCCTCAAATTACTGGTTCTACATCTACAACCATTTGCACTAACCAGCCACTTGTTACTCCAGAGATGGTACAACAGATAGTTTTCACTGCACTCTTTACCCTTGGACTTCAAGGTCAAGGTAATACTTTCCCTTCTCCTTGGATTGTTGATCCAGGAGCATCCAATCATATGACTGGCTTGTCTTATTTGTTATGTAATCTTTGGGAGTATAGCGGAACACAAAATATTCAGATGGCTAATGGAAGTAATCTTCCAATTACATTCATTGGTCATATTGGACCTTCTTTTCTTCATGTATTCGTTTCTCCTGGGATATCTACTAATTTAATTTATGTTGGTCAAATGGTGGATAATAACTGTGATGTGCATTTCTCTCGTAATGGTTACCTTATGTAGGATTAAGTGTTTGGAAAGGTGATTGCGAAGGGGCCTAAAGTGGGAAGATCATTTCTGATGCAATTTACTATTCCTAAAGCTCTGTCTTTAGCTTCTGTTATTATTGAAAATAAGGCAATCATTTGACATAAACAATTGGGCCTCCAAATAATGTAATTTTGTCTAATTTAATGAAGCGAGCTTTCTTGATAGTAGAGATAAGGGTTCTACCTATAGTTTGTCTCTTGATTGCTCTACTTGTAAACTAGGGAAAAGTAAAACCTTACCTTTTCCTACTTTTAGTAGTCATGCTAATACACGTTTTCAAATTATAAACTCAAATGTTTGGGGTATTTCTCTTGTTACTTCATATGCATAGTATCAATATTTCGTAACTTTCATTGATGATTACAGTCGTTTCACTTGAATCTATTTTCTATGCACCAAAGCCGAGGATTTTACTTCTTTCCAAAGCTTTCTAGCTTATATTGAGACATAATTCTCGACTTGTATTAAAGTGTTACAGTCGGATAATGGTGGTGAATATATGTCACATGAGTTTCAGCAATTATTGCAACAAAAAGGTATCATATCTCAACAATCATGTCCTTATACTCCTCAACATAATGGAGTGGCTAAACATAAAAATCGGCACTTGTTGGATATAGTTTGTACATTGCTTTTGGAGTCTTCAGTTCCACCTAAAGTTTAGGCAGAAGCTTTGTCTACTGTAGTATATTGGATTAATCGTCTACCTTCTCAACAATTGAATTTTGATTCTCCTTACTATCAACTTTTTGGTATGCATCCTGATTACCATAATTTACACACATTTGGATGTGTTTGCTTTGTTCACCTACCTCCTCATGAGTGTCACAAGCTTACAGCCCAGTCAGTAAGGTGTGCTTTTATGGGTTATAGCACTAGTCAGAAAGGTTTCTTATGTTATGATGTTGTTGCTAATTGTCTGTGTATTTCTAGAAATGTGAATTTCTTTGAATATGAATACTATTTTCAGCCACATGTGTCTTATTCCAATGGTGTTATGCTTCCTAGCTTTGATGATATCTCACCACCCATCAAGTGTTTTAAACCTGTTTTTGTCTATTAGTGAAGACAATTCCCTGCATCACAAATTCTTTCTGACACTGATCTAATTCCCACTACGATTGCTGCTAGGAGATCTTCCCGCATCCGTCGTCCTCCTAATCAATATGGTCTCTCTGATATTTTAAATGATACTACAGTTCCTACCTCTTATTCTCAAGCAACTAAACATGCATATTGGGTAATATATAGCTATGCAAGAAGAACTTCAGGCTCTTGAGGAGAATCACACTTAGGATAATGTTCCTTGTCCTATTGGTATTTGTTGAGATATGAAGCCTGATAATATATTTGGACTTTACACCAGGCCGCGATCGCTGATAATATATTTGGATCAATTAATAGAGGGCAGTTATGTATTTTGTATTTTCCTGAGCATATAAATACGTTCCATTCTCCTAGTGTATTGAGATCGAAAAATATTCACAATGAAATAAGCCCTAGCCACCGTGGATGCAGCCAAACATTGGTGAACCACATAAATCTATTTATGTTTGTTTATTTCCGCACTTGTTCTTTGATTATTGTGATTAATCGTACATAACAGTATTAAGCACATTGGTTGCAAATGGATATATTCCATTGAGTTGCGGTCTAATGGCTCACTTGATATATATAAAGCAATTTAGTGGCACTCGGTAATGGACAGGTGTATAGGGCAGACTATGAGGAAACATTTGCATTTGTAGTAAAGATGAAAACTATGCAACTTGTTATAGCCATTGTTGCTTCTAAGCGTTGGCCATTGTGACAGATGGATGTTTAAAATGCCTTTTTTCATGTGAATCTTAAGGAAGAGATGTATATGACTCCACCACCAGGGTTATTTTCTATACCATCCATTGATGTTTACAAGTTAAAACGATCTCTCAGTGGTTTGAAACAAGCCCCAGGGTTATTTTCGACTCGACACTTCTTAGCTTCTCCTTTTTCTAGAGTCAATATAATTCCTCTCTATTCCTTTGCAAGACTACTAAAGGAATCGTCTTGCTTTTGGTATATGTTGATGATATCGCTATTACAGGGACTTGACACTGATTTGATTTTCCAACTTACTGAATGCCTTCAGCATTCTTTTCATATGATGGACTAAGGTCCTCTACAATATTTTTTAGGCTTTGAGGTGCATTCTACTTTCTACTGGTATTTATCTACATCAGCATAAATATACCCAAGAGTTAATTGCTTTAGCTGGTCTTCAAGAAGGTCGTTCAGTTGATACTCCATTGGAAGTAAATGTCAAACATCGTCGTGATGAGGGTAATTTTCTTTTTGATCCCTCTTTATATAGACAATTGGTAAGGAGCCTGAACTATCTAACTATCACTTGACTGGACATTTCCTTTGTTGTTCAACAAGTTAGTCAATTTATGCAAGCTCCTACACATCTCCATTTATTTGTTGTTCGTTGAATTGTTCGCTATTTGCAAGGCACTTCTACCCGAGGTCTTTTCTTTCCTGTGGATTCTCCTATTCGTTTGGTTGGATTTAGTGATGTTGATTGAGCTAGTTGTTCTGACACTCGACGTTCAACTACTGGATGATGCATATTTCTTGGTAACACTCTTGTTTCTTGGAAAAGTAAGAAGCAAGATCAGGTGTCTAAGTCCTCAATTGAGTCTGAATATTGTGCTATGTTCTCGGCCTGTTATGAAATTATTTGGCTTCGTGGATTATTGGATGAGCTTGGATTTCCTCAGATTGAGCCTACTCCATTGTATGCGGATAATACCAGTGCCATTCAAATTGCTGCTAACCCAATATTTCATTAGCACACTAAACACATTGAAGTGGATTGTCATTCTATTCGTGACGCATATGATACTCGTGTTATCTCTCTTCCACATATATATCACCACTACTCTCCAGATAGCCGATGTGTTTACTAAGGCTCTCTCTAAGTCACGACATCACTTTCTTGTTGACAAATTGATGCTTCTTGATCATCCCGCATCAATTTGAGGGGGGATATCCGTGACATAAATTATGGGCCAGAATTATGTGATTTATTTACTACAATTAATATATTAGCTATATACATATATTCTTACCCATATTAGAAAAACAGTAATTTGTGTATTAGCTATGTATATCTTCTTACCATAAATAGATTGTACAACAACTCCAAATTAATAAAGTTTAGATCACATGCTTCACAGAAAAAGAAGATCAGATAACAGACGGGTCTTGGAATTTGGATAGAGATACTAGTTAGAGATTAGTCGAATAGGATAATTAATCGTTTGGAATTGAAAAATCTATTAGCGAATCCTATGAAATCTATCCATTCGTTTATAATAATAATCATCGTTTTTTGCGATTGATTAAATATTGGATTGGAGGATTGTAAAAGATTTGCATGGAATTAAATATTGGAATTCTTTATTTCTTTATTTTAAATCTATTAGCGAATCTTATGAAAACTATCCATTCGTATATAATAATAATCATCGTTTTTTGCGATTGATTAAATATTAGATTGGGGGATTGTAAAAGATTTGCATGGAATTAAATATTGGAATTCTTTATTTCTTTATTTTAAATCTATTAGCGAATCTTATGAAAACTATCCATTCGTATATAATAATAATCATCGTTTTTTGCGATTGATTAAATATTAGATTGGGGGATTGTAAAAGATTTGCATGGAATTAAATATTGGAATTCTTTATTTCTTTATTTTAAATCTATTAGCGAATCTTGTGAAAACTATCCATTCGTATATAATAAAAATCATCGGCTTTTGCGATTGATTAAATATTAGATTGGGGGATTGTAAAAGATTTGCATGGAATTAAATATTGGATTTCTTTATATCTTTATTTTACATCTATTAGCGAATCTTTTGAAAACTATCCATTCGTATATAATAAAAATCATCGGCTTTTGCGATTGATTAAATATTCGATTGGGGGATTGTAAAAGATTTGCATGGAATTAAATAGTGGATTTCTTTATATCTTTATTTTACATCTATTAGCGAATCTTATGAAAACTATCCATTCGTATATAATAATAATCAACCTTTTTTGCGATTCATTAAATATTCGATTGCGGGATTGTAAAAGATTTGCATGGAATTAAATATTGGATTTCTTTATTTCTTTATTTTCATATATATTCCTTGCCTTCATGCTGCAAAATTTTAAAGAAGCTTTCCAAATTTTATGGCAAATGACCAAATCTCCATGTTTGGGACTACTTGCTAGCTTTTATGGATTTGGAGAAATATGACACTCGTTGATGAATATTTTATTTGGCTATCCTCACCTATTTATATTATTTTATTTTATGCAGATCAAATTCGCAAGTCAGCTGTTTCGCAGAACAACTCATAGGATAGTGCAAACCTCTTAGTGGGTGGGTCAAGTTAAACATAGATGGCGCATGCAAACGTTCAGTATTTTCAGCCACAACAGGGGGCATCATCCGTGATAGTGCAGGCAATTGACTTAGAAGTTTCATCCAGAACCTCAGTTGGTGCTCATCAGTATCTGCAGAACTCTGGAGAGTATATACAAGGCTCACGCTTGCGTGGAACCTCGAATATCACCGGATCGAACTTGAAGTGAACTCGATAGCGGCGATCAAGTTCATTTCTTCCTCAGCAAGCCGATCACATATTCTCAATCCCATAATTCAGGATATTAATGAACTGTTTACTCAGAACTGAGTTATAATACATCGTCATATATATCGCGAGAGTAACAGATGTGTTAACTAACTAGCGAACTATGCTGAGCATTTTGATGTAGGAACCACTTATTTTGATGCTCCACCCATTAGATACCATGTACTCCTTCTAAAGGAGATAGATCTATTTCTCAAGCCTTGTCATGTAATATATTTTATTCCTCTTTATATTAAAAAAAAGAAGAAATTACATTTCATCTACTGTTCGTAGTTATAAAAGCATTACATCGTTTCTAAAGGACAACAAACACATCGAGGTTTTTATTGCCTCTGTCCATATTTCATCGCCTAAGCCATGCTATGTACTACAACCCAATGGTCCCAGCCACTTACTGCCTTAACCATCCCAGATGTTCAACGCAATTACCAGTTCAAGCTTTCGCCGCCCGTGGCCCGAATACTCCCGCACCACCGCCGTCCACGCCCTGTATGTGTCAACGGTGCTACAGGTCCACTGCAACGAGCAACCGATACTGCTAGTGCTGTCAAAGAAGAGGAAAAAAGCACCTTGCCGGTGGGGCTTCTGCCAGAGTCAATGCCAAAGCATGTGGGGGTGATCATTGACGGCCACCGTAGATGGAGTCGGTCGAACGGCGTGCCCATGGAAACCGGTTATGAGATAGGGTTTGGGAAAATAGGGATGCTGATGCAGCTTTGTATGAAATATGGAGTCAAAGTTCTAACCACTTTTTTATTCAGCACCAAGAACTGGAATCGTCCTCAAGTTAGTAATCAATAAAAACTAGTAGCCAAATTATAATGTAGCATAGGAGATAGGAAATAGGGTATATAATATTTTGCCCATTAAATAATGTCGTGCATAATAAAAGTGGTAACTACTTTAGATGCTAATTAGTAGCGTTTTATTTTCTGTTTGGAAGTTGTTTTTTTTTCTTCCTATTTACGTTGTAATAATAGATCGCTTGATTTTGCGCAGGTGGACGTTGAAACTGCGCTGAACACCTTTGAGAAAATATTGAAGCAGGAAATGGAAACTTTCGTGAGGTAAATAGGAAGATCCAAATTAGGAGTAAGGACTAAGAGGGTTGTTCTAATTGAAAAATATTATATATATATTCTAACTCAAAAACTGTAATTATTTTAAAAATTCCGTGAAAAATTATTTGTATAGCAATCAAGAATTTAGTTTGATAGTCTTACTAATTTATCATAATTAATAAGAAAGTTGACAATTACATAAACGAGGATGGATGTTGGTCTTTCTGGGTTTTAACAGGGACAATATTCGAGTGACTATAATTGGCGATACATCCAGACTCTCTGAT
>JANVCQ010000001.1:25467003-25491906 GCA_025531925.1 Erythroxylum plowmanianum
CTGATCTTTGGAGAATGGACCGATCGGCCCACGGGTCGTTTTGACTGGGCTCAGGCCCTGCACGACCGACCCGACCAGGTAGTATATTAGAAATAAAGATCAATTCTCTAATTTTCATGATGAGAGAATTTAATACCTCTAGCTAAGACCGTGTTCTTCCGTTGAAAATTTGCAAGTTTCTCTCCTTCCATATCTCCTCTAAGCTAGAAGCTAGTGAGATGATATAAACCAAACTATCCCCTTGAGGGTTAGTTTTCAAGGTTCTTAGGTTGTCTAAGATGACAGTAAATAGAATCCCATCTGATCTCCAATGGCACTTCTCCTTAATTTTCCTCCATCTGCTTCCAGTAAAGGGGCATTGGAAAAAAAAGATAATCTTTCGTTTCATAATCATTCTGACATAGTACACAAGTGTTGTCCAGATCTAGGAAGTTTAGTTTGTCCATGGTAGCCATCTCATTTAAAGTAGCTAACCATAATAAACAGGGGAATTATATCTTAAGGATTTATGCCATACGACAGGGTACCAAGCAACTGAGGGTTGTCCTTGAGTTAGCCATTCCTTGCATACCTTGTTTGAAAAGGATCCTGGGTTTTGGTTTAGCCAAGAGTATTTATCTTGGGTTCTGCAATTCAAGGAGTAGGTAGGAAAGAGGTAATGCACTGGGGCTAAGAAATCAGTTCATGTGTTGTCAATTATGACTGTACAGACTTTAGCCTTAAAAGGTATATGACTCCAACATTGGACAACAGTAGAGTGTCGAATTAATGGACCATGACCCGTCCAGTTAGCAAATCAAAAGTGGGTTATTTTCCCATTACCAACTTTACATGTCACTCCCGACTCCATAGTGTCTTGAAGTTTCAGCAAATTATTGATGAAAAAAGATTGGGAGTCTTTAGGTGTAATAGACCACAAAGATTTCCCTTTTAGGATATGAGAATATAACCACTTGGTCCATAGAGAATCTTCATTGCACAAAAGATGCCAGATTTTTTTCAACATTAAGATCTTGTTGGTAATGGCTATAAGAGTTATGCCAAGTTCCCTTTCCTTCTTCGTTCTGCAGACATCATCCCATCTACCTTTAATTAACCTCCCTTCTGAGTTATGTTTACCCGATAGAAACCTCCTTAATAAGGTTTCAATTGTCTTCACTACACCTTTAACTAGTAACATACTAGCCGACCAATAGACTTGCAAGGAGATCAACGCTGATTTAATGAGTTGGAGTCTAACTCCAAAGGATAAAATCCTGTTTGTCCAATGATTAAGTTTTTGTTGAATTTGGTCTACCAAAGGATAGCATTCAGAAAATATAAGTCTTCTTGTAGAGATAGGCAAAGCTAGGTAACACAAAGGATATTGTTTCCTTTCCATAGAAGATATGCCAGCTATCTTAGCTTCCAATCCATCTACGCTAGTAGCCAATACAAAATGGCTTTTTGCTAGGTTAATTTCTAATCCGGACAATTCACCAAATTGTTTTAGAGAGGACATCAAAATCTGAATAGAAAGGGGATGTGTCTTACAAAAAAGTAACAAATCATCAGCAAAAGAAAGATTAATTAAAGATACTTTCTTACATTTGCTGTGATACTTAAAACCTTTTTCTTTATCCACATTCAATAATAAGGTTAGCACCTCCATACAGAGGATGAACAACTAGGGAGATATAGAATCTCCTTGTCAAAGCCCTCTCTCAATGGCGTACCAACCATGCAAAAGCATTGCATGTGAGATGTGACTTTCAATTGAATATGTCAACAAAATGTACGTCTTATGTTTAGCCTTCGTACAAGGTCACATGTTTTTATTTTTATTTTTATTTTTTTTTAATGAAAACTTTTATTTCATATAATTAGTTTGTATTACACGCTCTATATCGTTGTATTGTTGAATTCAGTACAAATTAAAAAAATTAAGGGTATTTTTGTGCTTTTGTTATAAAAACAACCGAATTAATCCAATTGTCTTTAATTTGAAAAACAATCGAATTAAGCTATGATATTATAAGAAATTGATTAATTGAAAGGCAGCTTATACTATTACAACATAAATAGAACAAAAATAACTTCTAAATTGAAAACTAAAATGTTACTAAAGTAGTTGCCACCCTTTTTTTTTTTTGCATGACATTATGTAGTTGGCCAAACATTATATAACCTATTTCCTATTTCCTATTTCCTATCCTACATTATAATTTCTCATCGACTACTGACTTCAGGAGGACGACCCCAGTTCCTGGAAGTTAAAATGTAAGTGGACAACTTCGTACGACTTTGTTACTTCGATAACTATATAAGACGACAAAATGTACGGTTTCTTTCTTTCTTTTGAGCAATCGTTCAAAATGGCAGCATTAGTTTGCGACTTTCGAACCGCAAAATGTATGTCTTCTTCTTCTTCGTCTGATAAAAGATGACTTATTTGAATGTGGAGCGACATCTATTGATCTAGTCCCACATTGCATTCGTCGTGGGAATAACGATTAACAACTTGCCATCGCAAGCCATAAATGAAGTTGGCGAAAACTTTTCACAACCATAAGATAAGTTTTCGCTTTATTAGTATCAGTTAGTTTAAACTTATTATCTAACTCTAAATTTAAAACATGTTAAATATAATTTATTCCAAACATGTAATTCATTATTTATTAAGTTCAATAAATATTTAAAAACTTAAACTTTAAGACTCATTTATATATTTAAAAACTTAAAATATTGATATTAATATTATTGTTATCTTAATTAATAATTTCTTGAATTACTAAAACTAAAATTTTTTACCTAAGCAATTCCTAAACCTAATTTCATAATCCCTAAATTTTACCCTCAACCCCAAACTTAATTCACTCATTTCTGAATCAAGACTTATCTATGCTTTTTAGGTTGGGAGAGACAAAGAGAGGAGAAACGTAAGAGTCTTGATGGGTAACTATAGGTTTAAGTTATCAGATATTATGCCTAATGCTTGGTTTTACAAGATCACGGAAATGGGTAATGGTATAACCAAAAACCAGAGTACTACCAAAAAGACACAACACACTTCAGTCAATAAAGCCAAAGCAACTCAGTCACTCCTGTCCTAGACAATCACATCTCTCTTGTCGCAGATAATCTTATTACTACACCAGAGAGCTAACCCCCAGTGAACTCAAAAATCACAACCCAAAAACCCTGACCCACGAAGAAAATCGTCCAATATAAGAATCAAGAAATGATCTTTAAGGTCTCCAGACATTATCTCCCGTGATTATGTAGGTTTTAGCTGATATGAAGCAATGAAAATAATTATCCCTGATTTGTGAGAGGGATACTCTCCAGAAGAAGATTTGTTTGTGTAATTCTTTCTCTGCTTTCCTTTTCATTTACTCTCATATTTAAAGCAAAGTTTGTTACATACAGGACACGTCTATAACAAAATATAAGACAGTTGTGTACATCGTTTTTATTTAATATAACATATTTGTTTATAATATCTTTCTTTTAGAATATTCAGTCCATCACATAATCCTTCATCCAAGTGGGCTTATTTAAATAACGTTTGGTCCTTTGCTGAGAGTCATCTGCTGCTGTTTTATCTCCAACAGGTGCATCTAGTACCATTTTGTCTTCTCCATTTGTATCATTGCCTGGCCCATTGAAATTGAACTTATCCTCAAGTTCAAAATTAGGGTAAGTGGCTTTGAAATGGATAAGTGGTTCCCAAGTCATCCGTTTCTGTTTGTGGAGTCCAAATCTTGTGTCTAATATTACTTTGTCTAATTAAAATACATCGTCGTTTTTTCTTAAATTTTAAACACTCTATTGCTCTTCCAAAATTCGTGGTTTATGAGCCAAATCGACCCAGCCAACGTCCTCTGTCATCTTTTCAACACTATAAAATTAACTCTCTCACTGTCTCGTTTCTCTTCGTCACCTTCCTACACCTTGTAATATCCAAATTTTCTTAATATCAACCACATCAAATTATGCAACATTTTCAGACGATTACATTATTGAACTTAACAAATTGAGTGATGAATATATTCTCTAAATATTGCCTTTTGTTTTATCACAAAATTAGGGAGAACGATGGAGCATGAATGACGATAAAGCATGGACAGTAATTTGCAAAAAGTTGATATTATAAATTTATAGGTGTTCTCAAGGTCGTAAATGCGAAAATTATTCCCTAAATTTTGGAGGATATAACAACCTAGGTAAACTTATTCTAGCAACATGGATGTTTAATTGGTAATCTCTTGACTTTCAATTATACAAATATTAATCAGTATTCAACTCACAAAATTCTGACCACTTAAAGAAACCATAGATAAAGAGACTAATATTAAATAAACAAACAAACTCCATTTTTTAATATACTAGTGCTTTAATGAGCTTGGCATTTTTTTCCTCGCTCTATGGTAACCACAACTCTTGCTGCGACGACGTTGGAGAATCAGCATTAGGATTCACAGAAGCTCGGACACAGAAAGCTCGGCAGTGAAGTGGCGGTGCAAAAGAAGAAAAAGGAGGGGAAGAAGGAGTGAGTAGGAAGAGAGTGAGTGGCGATTGTGCCATGGGCCGAGCGACATTGGACAGAGAGAGCGAGCAAAGGTTATATATATATATATACGTACAGTCTCTGGCCTAAACCAGATCATCCTCCTTACTACGTTTTGTCCAGAAATAAATAGTCATGTTATATATATATATATATATATAAGAAGGATGTATATAAAACCTTTACAAGTATCTTTGGTTGCATTATAACAATTGATGGAAAAAAATGAAAATAACAAGTCCTGAATATACAGTACAAAACTGATGAGGTAACTGAAATAAATGAGTTGGTGGTATTTTTAAATCTTAAGTCTATGTGCAGTCAGCAGATATAGATTTTGTCAAAGTCCTGACCTGTAAAACAACACAGCGATCGAAATTGCTCAGTATCAAAACTGACCAGCCCGGATGTCTCTATCAAGGCGATCTGCATTAAGGGTTCCTGGAAGCTCCCGAAAGTCTTCGTTGAATATAGAGTATGCACTGGATTAAATAACACCATTATTGAACACTACTTCACATTCTCCAACATAAATTCTTGATATAATTTCAATTCAACGAAGGAAAATGGACACATGAACAGAAGCAGAGACAAAGTTGCTTAATCAGGAGCTGTAAACAAATAATTAGTACAATACAACACTTCAAAAAGTTACCAACTTCCATTGACAACCAATGATTTTACAGAAAAAGAAAAAGAAAAAGCTATATGATTTTACTGCCATTTATTATATTTTAAAAACTTTCATATACCCCTTTCAAGTTCCCAATAATAGTCACACAACCCCCTATTATATTATTCCAACCAACTCCCTAATCTTGGCTATGAATTTAACCGATCACACCAAAAGAATATGAGAAAGGGACATTTTCCATGAGATTCACTTCTTTCTTATAGAATCTAATTTTTTACTGAATTTAAACACCAAAAGAAAATGAACATCATCTTTTTATGCATATAATACATATCATACATCTACACACACATTACCTGAGTTCACCAGCTCGCCGTCGTCCAAGATTTAGGAAGATGATACAAAAGCCTGTCCCAATTATCTGAAATCATTTAGCAACCAGAGATCAAGACGCGGAATTAGTGAGGAAGCAAACACAAGATATTTTTTCATATTAACAAGACAATGATCGAGTTTTTTCTTCAGCATCACGCAAGATTTTTCTTCGTCCTATCTTGTTCAAGTAAAATAATTTCAGGAGATACACGTCCCACTACCAATTTATGATCCCACCAAAGTACAATTCGTGAAAAGCAGCATATTTATGGTATTATGACAGTTGCATTTGGAAATCCTAAACTTCTGATACAACATCAAAATGAATGGTAATTTACTTCTTATGAGGTAGGCAGACAAATTATAATTATAACTTCAAAGGATTGCTTTAATTTATGTGAATCTTTTTACCTATTTTGCAAGGTAAACACGTTAGAACAGGCCACAATCTAATCCATTAAGAAAATTCTTTAGTACAAAAAAAAATAGATAAATCAGCTGAACCAACTACAAAATTTAGGCTTGTCACTGAAACTGCTAAATAAAAGCTAAGAAACTCAGCTTGAGTCTGTTTGACTCAAGCACTGCATTTGAACCCAACTTCAACCCTAGAAATCCCAAGGAAAGGAAAGGAAAAGGAACGAAAAATTAAAACAATCAATAAACCAAAAGAAGATGAAATTGTTACAATAGTGTAATTATTGCAAACACCAGCTCGTTATTCGAGCGCTTAAAAGAAAATGAAAGGAAACGAAAAGCAGAATTAACAGTGCATATTAGAGGAACTTTTAACACCAGATCAAGATTACATATTGGACGTTGGGCAGTCTAAATTACCATGGGAAAAGTAGGCAAGTAAGCAATAACAAGTTAACAACAACTGAAATGAGATTGCTTCACTATGTTACCATGGGAAAAGTAGGCAAGTAAGCAATAACAAGTTAACAACAACTGAAATGAGATTGCTTCACTATGCTACAAAAGGAACCACAAATATGCATTGTAAACATAGCAGTTAGAACCTAAGAAAACCAACAGATAAAAGCAACTTACATATAGAGGTCCAAGATCCCATCTACTGGCAAATGGTGCCAAAATGAACCATAAAATAATTACAGCCCACATCTTGAGAGAGAGGGAGAAAAGTGCCATCAAAAAGATATCTATGAATGAAACAGTAAACAAGAATCAATCAGCAGAAGACAATTTCAAGTGATGCACCATAAGCTAGATGCTTACCTGGAAGCTTCAACTTGTCATGGAGAAAAATGTAAAGCCTCCTCTTCCACCGACTCGTTGACTCTGGCAACCGAAATTTCTGAAGAGTAAAAAATTTAGAACAAATTTTAAAAGACATGATTTCTCATTTACAAAGCATTTAAAATCAGTTCAACAACATTGATTATTTGGGTTTACCAGATCATCATCTTCAAAATCAAATCCATCGTGGAGATGTTTAGCCGGTGGTTTTGGTTTGACAGCAACCATCAGAGAATCTACACAATAAACCAAAAATCCCTTGATTCTAGAAGTAACACATCAGGTCTAGTGTAATACATTTTGCAGGGGTGAAGCAAATATCATTGTCCAAATAAAATATTAATTGAATAATATCGGAAAATTAGGACATACATCATTTATCTTAAGGATTTCCCTTCATTGGTATTAAAATATCAATACTGTTTCTCAGATGTAACCTCAAGAGATTCAACTACAGAACTATAAATCTTCAACAATACACTATTAAACTACTGTGAGTTTCATGATGAAAGAAATTAACTTCTAAGTATCAAAAGCTCTGTTTTGTAATTAGTTTAAATTGAATTTTTTCATCAGTTTTAAGAATCGCACATCAGTCATGATATAAACAATTCAACCATTTACCAAGAATCTTAATTAACCATGAATAACATAGCCAAACCTTCAAAGAGATGAAGATTGCAAAATAAGAAGTTAATGGTGAATATAAATGGTTATCGAAGGCAGCAACCATAAATATTGAAGTATTATGCAAGCATTATTGTGAGGAGAATTCAGCATGATAGGAGTAGCTGTTTTGTTGTTTACAACAGACAATAACATACAAAAGTTAAAGATGGACGAAGAGAGATATACACAAGAAAGCCACTATATGTTGTAGAGATCTTAAACCCCTTCAAAATGACATAGATCATAACATATTTATGAAGGTACAAATCACATAACAACATTTCCATGCCACAACTTAGCACCAATCAAACATTGGGCATCATATCTAACATCCCAAGTTCATTTGGTTGCCCAGTAAACTTTAAACAAGTTGGCACAACACAATTGTGACAGGCCATTACAGCCCTATTGTACTATGCTAAGTCTAAACAACATCAAAGATAAACATCCTCATTGCAGTTTGACATGAGCTCTCCCCTTGAACCTTGTTATACAGTGTACATATTTTGGTAGTTCTTCAAACTAATTAAGGTTTTAATTATCACTTTGAATAAAATACTTGCACAATCACTACCGGATTTCAAATTCAGGCCTTCACAGGATACAGTATATATTTCCATGTAGTTTCAGCAAGCAGGCAGGAAAAACAAACAAAAATCATGTAAGCGTTCAAGAGAAATTTACATGCAAATAATTGTAGACATACATATATGTATATATAAATATATAGATACACTTGTTGCAAAAGGAAGAAGATAGGTAAAAGTAGCAGTTGAGCTAATATTATAGGAAAGAGCTATACCCCCAGCATTGAGTTGGAGGTGCACATCATCGTCATCTCTGCTATCACATAATACATTCCCATGCCATATAAGCCTCAAATTATCAATTGGTAGATGAGTACTTTCTGAAACCAACTTTCTCAAATCACGCACCTGAGTAGAATGATTTAAAAAGCCATCTTAATACCCTAACAAAAAGCATTTTTACTATTTTCTAGTCAGGAGTATGAAACTAAAATTTTCTAATTGCAATTTGAATTCAATCCACATGACCCTTACTCCGGTGCAACATCCAGGCATAGAACAAAATTGAATCTCTCCAGACATATTGCCACAACTTGTCACAGCTGAAAAGAATGAGACAGAAATGCCCACAACTCATAATCAATTCTAACCACTTGATCGAATAAGAACATCTTGGGCAAGCAAGAATTTCCTAACCAAGCCCATCCCCATAATCGGAAAAACATTCGTGGATACTCCTTACCCTCTTCCCATCTAAACAAAAGTTGAGGTTGACCACAATCCTAAGTCCAAATCACTGTCAACAACTGAATTAACGATATCTACAAGAAATTCAATGAAACCAGCGATTACCTTGATGTTGCAGGGTACAAGGAGGCGAGATGGAGGAGAAGGGCCAATAGCTTTGAGGGTGATTACTACCATTTTCTCTTCTTCGCTTCTTTTCCTTCTTTCTTCATCGTTGCTGTTACTCTTCTCATCTTCCTCGATCTCTGTCATGACTTTGATCGCCGGGTTTTGGATGTGAAATTTGATCTTCCGGGAGTATTAAATCATATCTTTTTTTTTTTTCCCAAGGCTGTCTCTTAATATTTGGAATTAAAATTTTGGACGAGTCTAGTCTCTGGAGATTGCGGATGAGCTGAATTCGGATTTTAAAATTAACAACATTTCAATTTCTTATTTTGTTTAAATGTTCTAATTAACATCAGTTTGGACTTTAGAGTTTGGATAGAAAATGTTGTATATATTATGATTTTTTTAAAGAGGAAGTACCTCAACCCTAACTTTATGCATAGATTCTCACAAAACGAAATTTACCTTCTTCTTTATTTTTTGAAGAAGCCAGCAGCTCCTTTTTAGTAAACTTCCGAATTGACGCAGTAACTTACAAATTACACGCAATTAGGTATTTTGTATTAGACAATTTATGTACGATATACTCCATCGAAAAAATGTAAGTAGAAGAATACAAAAGACATTTTGATCCCATACCCTCACTCTACCAACTCAATCACATAAGAACTTAAATTCACTACAAGCCAAATTCAAAATATAAAAACTTTCTTTATTTGTTTTGAGTAAACCTAAAACTATGATTATATATAAATGTCACATAAAATTAAAACTTACCATATTATTAAAATTTTAAAATTAAATAAATTAATTATACAAACTTTGTATTATTTTTTAGAGTTTAAATATGTGAAAGTTTAATGTTATTTAAATTTGTGAAGAAAATTATGTAATTTTGACAAATTACTTGAATTGATTAAAATTAATATTGTTTTTAATTTTTAATTACTGTCTTAAGGCTTGAAACAAAATTGCAAGTAAACCGATACTTTAAAGTAGGTCGATATTATAATTTTCATTTGACTGTTAATAATATTGTATGTTCTTTGTTGACTACAAGTTTATATCAAAATACCTATCGTATGAATGCAAGTCGTAAATTTGTTTGGTCTAATTTGATTTAGTTCAAAATTAACATACCAAATTCAGTTCAATTGAGTTCTGAATTTAGATATTTAAATTTAAAATATATTTGAATTTAAATTTAATAAAATTTTAAAATTGATTATTTATGATAAATTAGTCCAAATTGATCTAATTTAAATTTAATAAATAAACTTAAATTTGATTAGGTTTAAATTCAAACTAAAATATTTAAAATCAAAATTAAAATTTTTTTCAAACTTTGACTCAATCTTTCGGGAATCCTAGACGGCCTGACCAAGTATTAACCTTAGGAGGCATTTGGCTCCACTTTTATTTTTCTGTTGTTGTTTTTAGTTTATGTTTCCTGTTTTCAGTTTCTGTTTTTTTTTTTAAAATGAAAATTTATTTGGTTGAAATTTGTAATATAAAAACTGAAAATAAAAACCTTTTTGGTTGAGATTTCTAATAAACTTACTATTACTATTATTATTATTATTATTATTATTATTATTATTATTATTATTAAGTTATTCTTATTGATTTTATTTTTATTAATTTTATTATTATATTATTAAACTCATTATTATTATTGTTATTATTATTATTATTATTATTATTATTATTATTATTAAGTTATTCTTATTCTTATTAATTTTATTTATTATTATTATTATTATTTATTGTTAATAATAATAATAATATTATTATTATTATTATTAATTATTTTTATAAATTTTCTACTTACTATTTTTATTATACCAAATTAATTATCTTATTATTATTATTATTATTATTATTATTATTTATTATAAAATTTTACTTTTATTATTATTATTATTTTCGAGATAGAAAGCAGGGATATGTTGGTTTTCTGCCGAAGAAAACATATTGTCAAAATTCAGAGAAACGATGTTTTTTTATTTCTATAAAGCTGTTGTGGTTTTTTTATTTTCAGAAACAAAAAATCACAACAAAATAAGCCAAACACGTTTTACTTACCTATTTTTCTTTTTACAAAAATGATAACAAAAAATAGGAGAAAAAAAAAAAAACAGAAACAAACAGTCCTTAGTTTTCAAGTGTTGTCTTGTATATTGCAATTCCAAGTCCTAAATAGTAAACATCAAGTCTAAGAAACACATTGGGTGTATAGAACCAAAATTTTATTGAATACCAACAGATGATGAATTTGGTGTTCAGAGTTCAGTGCCCAAAGTCAATTGATACTCTCTAAGCTTCTGCAAATAAGGGTCTTGAAAAGATCATCCATTGCTCTAATGGAAGACCCTTTTTGCTCTCCCTCGTCGCTAATAGCTTCCCTAATCCGTTTCTCCATTTCAATTGCATTTTTCTTCATGTGAAGTCCTTTCGATGAATTCTTGTCCATAGCTAACTCTATAGACTCTTTCACTTGCTTTGCAGAGATATGGCCTTCAATTCCTCTGGTCAACTCCACGCTAACACCCATTTCCTCCACCAGCATCTTGGAATTGTATGCCTGTTCGGCTGCCATTGGCCATCCGATGATTGGTACACCTTGGCTCAAGCTCTCCATTACAGAGTTCCATCCGCAATGGCTTAGAAAGACTCCTGTTGACTTATGACACAAAATTTCCAACTGGGATGCCCAGTTTTTCACCAGCAAGCCTCTTTTGGTATTGCTCATTCGTTGTTCAAATCCATCAGGCAACCATTCCGCTTTGAATTCGCCTCGTCTGCCGAATCCTATGGGTGCCCTTATCACCCAAATGAAAGGCTTCCCTGCCTCTTCCAGGCCTGTGGCTAGTTCCATCATTTGAGAAGCAGTGATTGTGTTCTGTGAACCGAATGATATGTAAAGGACCGAACCTGGACTCTGTAAGTCGAGCCATTTGAGGCATTTTTCCAGCGAAATTCCAGGTTGCTTACCTGAATGACTTGCGCTGCTTAAGCTGGAACCCGTAGACGACGATCTCTTCAGCAATCGTGTCGGGAAAAGAGGACCAATAGGCCAAACAGGGACCTTGATGTAGTTCCTCAACCATTCCACTGATAGAGGCTCGATTTCTTCCACTGTATTGCAAAGCCAACCAAATGATTTCATGGAAAGTGAAAGCTGTGGCTGCAGAAACTTAGACCAAGAGTCAGTACCGTCCGCTTTTCTGATAAATTGGTGCAACTGAGTGGTGTGGAAACGATATTCATCTGGAAATCCGGGAACTGAGAAGTCGTAGGAATCGGCAACTCGACGATGAGGAAGATTCAACCACACAGACAGATCTGCCAACATGCCATAGGCGCCAGAAGTAGAGAAGGTTAAATTCACAGTTCCAACACTGTGAGCTACCTCATTCGCCCATCCAAAGAAAAAATCCGATATCACACATAGCGGAGGTTTGCCTTCTTTTGCTGTAATATCAGAAAGCAACTGCTGAAATGGGGATTTGAGATCTAGAGTTGCACAGAAAAACCTACCAATCTGCTCCAACGACAAGTTCTCGGTGTTCTCTGTGTTGGGTGGCAGACCATGATCAACACTGCAAAAGGGTAGCTCAGCAAATTGTATTCTTGGCTGTTCATCATCTGGTAACGATGAGTTCAAGGTGGATCGTAAATGTTGAATGTTGAGAGGAGTATTGGCAATGGTAATGGTGAAACCGGTTGTTTCATAGATACGTCTGGCTAGAGCCAAGAAAGGTATGAGATGGCCATGAGCCATCACCGGAAGCATTACTATGTGCCGGTTGGAACTCATTTGGGACAACTGCCTTAATGTCTCGAAGCAAATGCACTCTACAAATCTTCAACTTTAATGAAATAAAGGATCAAAAGAGTCCGCCATTGTAGCAAAAAACAATGGTAATCAACCTGCCGTTGACAGCGTAGCAAAAACAATGGTAATCAACCTGCCGTTGACTGCCTGCTACGCTGTTGGGAATAGTAACTTATTATTGAAACTATAAAATGTTAATTTATTTATTTATTTATATTTTGATAATCCACGAGTTATCCTAAGAGGGTCCCAATTATAAGAAGACAATTTTAAGTCATCCACTTCTAGACTAATTCCCGCTCAAGCCAGGTAGGTCCCTTGCGAGAAGCAAAACTCTGACTCTAAATTTTAAACGATTGCATACATAAGGGCGGTTCGAATATAGTTAACTAATATAGTTCTTATATAAATAATAGTCAACTAATATAGTTGTCCTTATTAAACTCATCGTCATCCTGCTAGTCCGGACCACAAGCGGGTCCATTGGGCTCGAGTTTTATTGGAAATTGTTTTAACTAACGTCAGTCTAAGCATATTCCAATTTCACGCATACTGATTTAAAAAATTATGTATATATATAAATATTTCAAGTTGAGCTAAAATTAAGTATTAGACTTTAACTTAATTGGACTTCCAAAGGATTAGATGTTAAATCACACCACATTTTAAAATTGTCCATAATAATACCAATAATGGTTGCTATCAATAATTTATATTTTTCTTGTATTGTTTTAAAAATGAGAATGTTAAATTTGACAAAGTCGATTATTATTTTAAATATATATTTGATTATTTTAAAAAATTATATAGTGGGCTAGATTGACCTGGTCTGCTCCTGGTCCGTCTGATCACGGGCTACCCTAACCCGGCTCAATTCCACAATATTTTTATTTAAAAATGCATATCCAACCCGACTTGACCCAACCTATCTACGTTCTTAAGAACTCTTTCTTTCTTTCTTTTTGGTATATTCGAGTTGGTAAAAGTACAATGACTTAAATATCAATTTCCACTAAAAAGTCACCCACAAGTTGGGTAGGAGACAGGCCATTGGTTATAGATTGCATTCGCACGAGCCAATACGGGTAACCAGGTTTAAGGATGGAATGAAACCAAGTTCATGGCTAGGAAAGGCAAAACAGTTCTGCCTTTAACTTTTATTATCAATAAATAAATTTTATTTTAATTGAAATTTGGGTCAAATTTAAATTTTTATTAAAAATTATTTTTCATATTTTAAATTGAGTCAAAATCAAATTTTAAAGTGAAATGAAATGAATATTATATTAAATTATTTTTTATAAAATTAATATTATCTAAATTTTGATAATTGTTCAAAGGCTAAAATAATTTAAATTCAAACTCATTTCATTTTAGTCTATATTTATATCTCTAGAATAATGACAAATTATATAATAATAATAATAACACAAAAGATAAACCCCAATATACAAAGCCCCTAACTTTGTGAAAATCAAAGAGGATTATTAATTTTACGTAACTTTTTTTTACATTTTACAAAAAAGACCATTTTGTTACTTAATTGCTTGAAGACTTGCTATTTAACAATAATAATAATAATATTTGGATTTATGAACAGAGGTCTTAGGATGAGTCATTTGCTGCCCACCATTCATCCAAGATAGAGACCAAGCGACGTCCATTAAAGCCTACACAAATAAGGTACAACAAAAGCCGAAGGAAGAAAAGGAGGAAAAGCAGCCATGGCACTCAGAATGTGGGCTTCTTCCACGGCCAATGCTCTTCGAGTCTCTGTTGCCGCCCGACCTCACCTCTCTACTCCATTCTCTCTCTCAAGATGCTTCTCCAGGGGTCAGTCTTCTGCTCCTCCTACAGATTTTTGACATCTTTCTTCAGTTTCGTACTTTGGCTAGTATTGTATTAGTTCTTCCAAAGCTGTCATCTTTACTTGAATCCCAAAACGGCTTTCAGTTCTGTTCTTCTGAAACTCCTGCGTAAATGATATTATTATAACTATGGAATTAGTTGGACCCGATGCTGGTATAACATTTGTGAGAAGGTGCAAATAGAGTCATAAAATTGTGGTTTTCATGGATGTGTGTAGTTGTGGATGGGTTGAAGTATGCATCTTCACATGAATGGGTGAAGCATGAAGGCTCAGTGGCTGCAGTTGGCATCACCGATCATGCTCAGGTTAATGTCTCACAGAAATTGACCTTTTTTTCATCAGTTGCAGTATTTGTTGATTGTTGTTGAAGATTTTTAACCTTGCCAAGCTCCAAATTTTTATGGCTAGTGTTACAGAGCATGTAAAGGATTTGTATTCTAGGGAGGTAATGTGCTGCTTTAGTTCAAGCTCATTGGAAGAATTTAAGATAAAAAAAAAGGGCAAAACGCTAATTGCTTTCTATTAATCGAAGAAACTGCAAGTTCATTACTTCATTGTTGGGAGGGATTACACTTCAATTTCTTTTTTTTCTCAGAATTTTATCAGCATTGAAGTATGAATTTTGTTGCATTACGGTACTCACAGGATCATTTGGGAGAAGTGGTGTTTGTGGATCTGCCGGAAGCTGGCGGAGCAGTCTCCAAAGGAAGCAGCTTTGGAGCAGTGGAGAGTGTCAAAGCTACAAGTGACGTCAACTCTCCAATCTCCGGCGAGATTGTGGAGGTTAATCCAAAGCTTAGCGAGTCACCTGGCTTGGTAAGTCTCTAGCAAAAACTTGATTAACTGTCCTGTCTTTTTTGGGTTCCCATGCATATTCAGAAATCAAACTGAAGTTTACTAGTGCGTTATGGATGTCTACAGCTACAAAACCCCCCAAGAAAAGCCTTGCCATCTATTTATAGCTTTAGCCCCCTTCAATGTGCTTTGTAGTTTGGTACCAATGTTTATCTGCTTTTACAATAATTTGTGTGATGAAGATCAACTCAAGTCCATACGAAGAAGGTTGGATTATCAAGGTCAAGCCGAGCAATCCTTCAGAATTAGAATCCTTGATGGGTTCAAAAGAGTACACCAAATTCTGCGAGGAAGAAGACGCTGCTCACTAGACTTCCAATATGTTAAGAGCACAATCCCTTTGGCACTAACGTAAAGTTTTAATGTTTTGCAAGTCCTTTGCCAATTGTTACACATAAATTCCCACATTCCTCCACTCTGTATGGTTCATATTTCTCTCTTATGCTTTATATTGCATCCCAATGTCATGAATCATCCTCTTTACAGTTCTTCACAATGACACCTGCATTAATGATTGCCAAAAGTTGTTTCTAGAAAAAGGTTTTGTTAAGAGACCATTCAATATATCACGATTCCAATATATCATAAGTACACCCTCTTACACTGAAATGTGGATAAATACAATATATCATAAATCTACCAATAAGCACAAAATAACCTAAATTAGTAAGATTAAAAAATGTTTTAATACTAGTTTTAGTATAATTCAGGGATGTTCATAAACAAGAACTCTATTTATTATGGCTAGACTCATGCGTTCCTCTGCTCTCCTAAAATATCTAGTATAAAATATTTGAGCTTTCTTAAACAATGAAAAAAGGACCAGAAGGAGATAAATCTCTTAAGGACATACTGTTTTAGTGTATATATTCTTCTTTGAAGATTCAAATTCAATATTTAGTTTTTAGAACATGTCAATGCTTATTAAAAAGTATGAGTAAATTTTACTTACTTTGAGCAGAGTTAGATAAGGTATAAAACAATGCTTGAATCTTGATTTCTAGTCCATAAGCTTATTTTTAAGGAGCTACAAATGCACAGAGTTCAGGTAGCTCTTTGACTCTTCAAAGGAAAATTTATATTTTCAAAATTAACTCAATTTTTTTTAACGTATCAATCTTATTTTTTTCTTAACAGATTAAAAATCCTATTCATTTTTTAATATTGACTATGCTATTGAATCATTTATTATGATGAAACTAAAACATAAAACATCTTCAAATAAATGCATAATCTTAAATTAATTTTACAGCTTCTCTTTAATATGTTTATAAAATCACAACACTCAAATTTTACGAGGAAACTCTAAATCAGGGAGAAAACCACAGTCAAAGGAAGAGTGCTTTATTATGAAAAGGATGAATACAAAGGGAAAGAGTTTAAGGTGGCTTACAAAATATATTTCTTACTCACCCTAGCATAAAACAAGAAATATAAGGTAAAACTTAATTTCAAGTAGGCCCTACGTGAGCTGTAATTTAGTCTTTTTCTACAACTGTCACATTGCAAACTTTTTGAGCAAGATTAAAATAGAATTTGGATCACAAACTTTAACATTCTTCACCTTGACACGAATTCTATCGTAAGAAGTCTTCAACCTTTAAAACAAAAAACTATCCGCCTCTTCCACCAAAAGTCCTTAAAGGCTAATCTTAATGAACAATATCAACTAAGTCTAAACAGTGCTCAAACTTGGTTACGGGAAGTGCCTTAGTCATCATATCACCTGGATTATCATAGGTACTAACAACAATATCACCACGATCAATGATCTCAAAACAAAATGATAATAGACATTAATATGCTTTGTTTTCTCATGAAACATTTGATCTTTAGTGAGGAAGATAACACTTTGACTATTACAAAAAATTGTGATAACTTGCATATCTTGACAAAGTTCAGCAAACAAATCTCTCAACCAAATAGTTTCTTTAACGACCTTTGTAACTGTCATGTACTCAGTCTCAGTGGTAGTCAAGGCCACAATAATTTGCAAAGAAGTTTTCTAACTGATAGCATAACCACTAACAGTAAACACATATCCTGTAAGCGATCTTCTCTTTTCAAAATCACCTGCAAAATCAAAATTAACATACCCAACAATCTCCTTTTTAGTTCTCCCAAATTTCAAACAAACACCAGTAGAGTCACGCAAGTATCTTAAAATCCACTGAACTACTTCCAATTCTCTTTAGTTGGATTCACCATGTATCTATTAACTGCACTAATAGCATACAATAAATCTGGACGTGTGCATACCATAACATACATGAGGGATCCAACTACATTGGAATATGGGACTCACAACTTATAATCAATATCTTCATCTGATTTAGGAGATAAAACAAATAAAAGTTTGAAATGTGTAGCTAATGGAGTTGTAATAGGTTTTGCATTTTTCGTATTGAATCTATGCAAAACTTTCTCAACATAACCCTTTTGGGTTAAATACAATTTACCTGCTTTTCTGTCTCTTAAAATCTCCATGTCAGGTATTTTCTTTGTTACACTCAAATCTTTTATCTCAAACTCTCTACTACGCAAGGCTTTCACCTTTACTATTTCTAATTTATCTTTGACTGCTATCAACATGTCATCAACAAATAAGAGTTAATAAACAAATGATCCATCATTGACCTTTTTATAGTAAACACAACTATCATAATTGTATCGTTTGAAATCTTGAGTAATCAAGAATAAGTCAAACCTCTTATATCATTGTCTAAGTGACTGTTTCATATCAAATAGGGACTTTTTCAGTAAACACACATGGTCCTCCTTTCTTGTAGCTACGAAACCCTCTGGCTATTACATGTAGATGTTCTCCTTAAGTTCCCTATGTCAGAATTTTGTCTAGACATCCAACTGCTCAAGTTCAAAATCATATATAGCCACAACAAACAGCAAAGCTCGAATTGAGTTATGTTTTACAACTGGAGAAAACACATATGTGAAGTCTACACCCGGAATTTGACTATAACCCTTAACAACTAGCTTGACCTTGTACCTAGCTTCTTTAACTCCTAACATAACTTCCTTTCTCTTGAATAACCATTTGCAACAAATAGCTTTCTTACCTTCAAGTAGTCTCACTAAATCCCAAATACCATTCTTATGAAGGGATTCTATCTCTTCTTGCATAGCTATCTTCCATTTGTCAAAGTCGTCATAACTAACTAACTCTGAATAGATAGAAGGTTCTTCACTAGACTCAATACCCTCTACTACATTTAAAGCATAAGTCACCAAATCAAACTCAGCATATCTCTGTGGGGGGTTTTAATTTCTCTTCTAGGTCTATCTCTAACTACACAACCTTGCAGTGACTGGGTGGATGTCTCGACGTAATCTTTTACATATGGACTAGAACAGGGCACAATTTCTGGTGTATTCTCTATCCCTATATCAAACTCCACCTAAGCTTTTGATCTCTGTTGATCTTTATCACCTGAAACATTAGAAGACAAATGCTTAAGCATAGTAGTTTCACAAAAATTAACATTTTTGTTGACAATGACTTTACTGCTCTCAAGATCCCAAACTTATATCCCTTCACACCTGACTTGTAGCCAAGAAAGATACACTCCCTTGATTTGGGTTCTAACTTTCCATTGTCAACATGAACATATGCAGAACTACTAAAAATTCTCAAATCACAATGATAAGTAGGAGAACTAGATCATACCTCTTATGGAGTCTTTTTCTCAATGCTAGTTGAAGGAGAGTGATTAACAACAAAGCATGTAGTATTTGTTGCTTCAGCCCAAAATGACTTACGTAAACTAAAATTAGAGAACATACACTGTACCTTCTCTATCAAAATCTTATTCGTTCGCTCTGCGATCCCATCTGCTATGGGGTACCAGGAATTGTTAAGTGCCTCAGAATTCCTTCTATACTACAGAAGGCATTAAACTCATCAGAATAAAACTCCAAACTATTATCAATACGTAGATGCTTAACTTGTCGCCCTGTTTACTTTTCAATCATGGTATTTCAATGTTTGAAAGTCGCAAACACACCACTCTTTTTCTTCAAGAAGAATACCCAGACTTTTCTAACAAGGTCATCAATAACTATCAACATATAATTAGCATCTCCTTTAGAAGTCACCTTGGATAGTCCCTAAAGGTCAGAATGTGTATAATCAAATGTCCTTTTGTGTTGTAAATGCCTTTCCTGAAGTTAACTCTCTTCTGCTTCCAAAAAATCTAGTGCTCACAAAACTCCAATTTGTTACTGCACTGTCTATCTTTGTTTACTAAGCTAAGTTGCACAATTTTGGCTCATATGTATAAGTCGTATATGCCATCATTTCATAACGTCACCATCAGTTATAGATTGGGTACTAACATCTACATCACCAACAAATTTAGAACCCTGCAAGACATATAAACTAGTAGACTGCTTTTACCCTTTCATCACAACCACATCACCTTTGCCAACCTTTATAACTTTACCTTCACCAGTGTGCCTATACCCATTGGTATCCAGAGTACCCAAAGAAATTAAATTTTGCTTCAAATCTAGGATATGTTATATATGCAAGTGTTCTGACAACATTATCAAACATCCAAATTCTGATTATTCCCGTGTCAACTATCTTAAAAGGAGTGTTATTTCCCATCATAACAACACCCTTAAACACCATTTCATATATTGAAAACTAGTCCCAATTGGGACACATATAAAACATGCAAGATGTATCAAGAATTCATTCCTCGTTAGAATTAGACCTGCCCTTAGAAATTGCTAGGAGTTCACCATCACTGAATGCATCCTGTATAACACTATCTTTATTGTATTTTTCAGAATACTCTCCCTTTGAATTCGCTTTTTCTTTCTTTTTAAATTTCTAGCATTCAGCTTAGTGTGATCTTTCTTCTTGCAGTAGTTGTAGACTTTGTTTCTATGCTTGGATTTCGACCTATCCCTTCCGTCACCACTAGGATTTCTTTCCTATAAGCTCCATCGAACAACGAGACCCTCAATAAGAGGCTCAGATCCGTAAATAAGTTGTTTCATCTTCTCTTTAGAAAGTAACACATCATATACCTCTTCTAGGGTTAGGGTATCATGAATATATAAAATAGTATCCCTAAAAGTGGAATATGATGCAGGCAGTGAATATAACAATATAAAACCAAATCTTCATCCTCATACTTTACCTTTCTAGTCTCTAAATCAGAAACAATCTCTTTAAACACATTTAAGTGATCATCAATGGATGTACCTTCTGTCAGGCAGTGAGAATACAACCTTTGCTTCAAGTGAAATTTACTGGTTAGGCTTTTTGTCATACATAACTACTTCAGTTTCAACCATAACGAAGTGGCAAACTTCTCTTTCAAAACATCTTATAGATACTGATTCGAGAGATGAAGATGTATCTGTGATAAAGCCTTGTGATCCTTACGTTGTTTCTCCTTCATAGTCCAAGATGACAAAGTCTTATCAAACCCTAACAAAGCGTCATCTAAATCCATCTGCGCTAGTACAACACTCATCTTAACTACCAAAACGAGAACCTAATGTTGTGATCTAGCAGTGGAATATCATACTTCATGGTTGCCAAAGAAACCAATATATAGATTTTACGTGGAAACCCCAAATTGGAGAGAAATCCACAAGTAGAGGAGGAGAGCTTCAGTATGAAAAGGATAAATACAAAGGCAAGGAGCTTAGGGTGGCTTACAAAATATATTTCTTACTCACCATAGCATAAAACAAGATATATAAAGTAAACATTAATTTCAAGTGGGTCCTACGTAGGCTATAATTTAAATTTTCTACAACTGTCGCGCTACAAACTTTTCAAATTAGACTAAGATAGAATTTGAGTCACAAACTTTAACATATATATATTCCAAATATGATTTCTTGAGATAAAAATAAATCGCACATTAAATATATTTTAGAAAACCAAAACATGTTAAAATTTCTTTAATGGTTCCATAATTCTAATGACGTGGTTCACACAAATTTTGTTCACCATTTAGTTAACTCATATTGTAAAATAGTTTTTCTTTTAATATTAAAAATTGAAAGCTTGCAAACAATTTTAGTGAAAAATAAAAAATAAATATAACTCTTCAGGAGTCTTCTTATCTACCCATTTTTTATGCACCTTGTAATGAAATTACTTATAAGCACCACTTAACAACATGATTTCCATCTTATTTAATTTTAGCCATAGGGAGAAGGACAAGAAGCGGTTTCCAAATCGTTCGGTGAAAATAATATAAATAAATAAATAAACACGAAAGATTCATATATATATCGTTGAACGCATAAAGAAGCAGTGCACGAAGCAAAGAAGGCACATAAGAAGGTATGCGAAATTAATTAGAGAAAGAAAATGAAGGAAGAGAATTAAAAAAAAACTTAAAAATCAAATTGGTTACGTAGACAACATACAAGTTTTTTTGTTGAAACCATTTATTGATAGAAATTCATGTTTTACTTCTATACAGTTAAAACATGCTATGACTAGTTGAGAGGAAGATAACCTGACTTTGTGAGGTACATTTGAAGCAGGTTTAACATACCTAAACATTTATTTATTTTATGGCTTGTCGACTACTAATAAAAGACAAACTTTTGTACTTGAGCATTAACGTTGTCGATCATTTGTATATATATTATGTGATGTTGAAGCTGAAAGTACCACCTACTTATTTTTTGAGTGTTCTTGATCTCAAAATCTGCTAAATCTTGTGTTTGATTTGATTGGAATAATTATTTTTTTCCTAAATTTCAATTATGGACACATTGACTTGGTATGCTTTTAGAAGAAAACAGGGAGTTAAACACTGCAGCTGCTGCTACTGTGCATCACATATGGACTGATAGAAACTGCAAATGCAGAGACAAATATCACATGATGGCCAGTCTTTCAGAAATATTTCTTCTAACAGTCTTATGATCATGAATAAGATTCAACAAGATCTTCTTTAATTAATGTATATTTAATCTTTGAACTGTAAAATTTTAGATAGGATGAGAGGGAAGTAACTTTTTGTAAACAGACTTTTTCTCACAAATAATATATAAGTATTCTTACTTTCTATTAAAAAAAATTTGAATGGTTAAATAATTATATATGGTAAAAGTGAATTTAAGCTTGAGGTATTATAAATTCTTATCTAACCTAGTAAAATTTATTATATATTTATTTTTACTCATATAAGTGCAGGGAAGGATAATTAACCTAGTAAAATTTTTTGTTACAACACTCTTTAGATGGAACCATATCGCCTATGTCTTTTCTGAAAGAATTCAAGTGCCTCAGAAAATTCTTCTTCTCCAAAGACAGGCCAAAGCACTCCGGCATAATAAAGTTCAGTATAGGCTAGCTGCCACAGGAAGAAATTGCCGATCCTTTGCTCCTTACCAGGCCGTATAAGAAGATCGGGATTGGGGTACTTAGTACATCTTGTTTCCAATTCCTGTTCGATTAGAGACCTGTCAATGTCTTGTGGATCAATACGACCTTCCTTCACTTGGAGTCCAATTCGTTTGCAAGCTTGAACAATGTCATATTGTCCGCTGTAGTTAACCGCAAGCATGACATGGAGTCCGACATTGTTCTCAGTATTCTTCTCCATGTGGGCAATTGTTTGCTGCAAAGAATCAGGGAGTCTGGACATATCTCCAATTCCTGACACTCTTATGTTTCTCCTGATGCAATATTGATTCCAACATTAATTCAGGTATAATTATTCCAATATTTAACAATTATTGATTGGACACAAACCTTTATTTTACAAATTAAATTTTTAATTTTTTTGTCAGATGATTAATCTTTAAAAGTTATATACAACATAACCAGTGGATTTCAATTCAAATGTAGAGTCTAAGAAGGTCTAATAATATGTAACTTTATTCTTATATGTTAAAGAAGTTATTTTTGATATTTAGAAGTTATATCATTTTCTGGATTTCAACAACTAGAAATTATTTTGATTGAAGAGATAGTTTTTGGAGAAAAGATACCTGAAAGTGTACAATAAAGACATTATAAAGGCTTTTGATTCTCCTCAAGTGCAAAAAATGTATAAAGATTAATTAGAGTGCCATTAACCTATTGAGGCAGTAAATCTAACAAAAATTTCATTATGCATAAGGATTTTAAAATTTTAAAGATATACAAAATAAAAATCTAACTAAGCATTTCTAAATTAAATTAAATTAAATTTCATAGTTTTTAAATTTTTACTTATTTAAATTAACATCTAATTCCAATTATCTTATAATTTTGATAATAAAATTTGGCACTTAAAATTATTAACGAGAAAATAAATGATTTGGACTTATTTACAAATAAAGATTATAATTTGTCTAGGGTTCAAACTTGGCAAGAATGGATGTGTGGAAAGGAAATATAGGGTTACAATTATCTAAAGTCACCTGAATCTCAGCCCATAATATAATAAGCTCTAATCGGAGGCAAGTAAACAAACCAAATTCTTATATTCTATGCCTAACATATCACCAAGCATGTTTCCACACCAATCGTAGTTAAACAACTATATAAGTAAAAGGTCTTATACGCAGTTAATTAACCATAATATCCTTTTAAAACAAAAAGTTAGCCTTAATCTTGATGGAATGAAATTTGTGTTTGATGCCGAGAATTTTTTGTCTCATCATTTTTACCTCATAGTGGTCTCCATTACCAGCTTCAATGAGTTCTCGAAGGCCGCCATCACAGTATCAACTTCCTCCTGTAACACAACAAAAGCATTAGTGGAAGGAACTACACAAAAAAAATCCGTCAAGTTCAAAATTTTCAAGTGCATCAAAACATTATAATAAGAGAATAACATTAACAAGTTAACCATGGATCGACCCCAGTTTTCAGTGGAGAAAACAAAAGTTGTCAGAGCCTGGATTCCCCTTTTCAAACACTGGTCCATCAGAAATCCTAGCTTTCCATAACCAACTTCGTAACCGGACTTGACAGGCAAGCCTTTTGACCGTGCCCATCTCCTGTTACCGTCGAGGATCACGGCCACGTGCTTTGGCACGGTAGTTAGCTTCTCCTCCTCAGCAACTTTGGGACCGCCAGAGCACAGTACTATCCCTCTTTTGCTTTTCCTCCCACTTATTTTCTTCATAGCAATGGTTGGTTGCTGGGAAATTCGTGGGAACTGCGAGGGTGTTGTCACTCGACTCGGGCACAAGTTTGTAGCACTAACCTGTGTTTGGATGCTGTCTCCGTTAGTGGGGACAGTAGACGAAACAGAAAAATCTCATCTCCCTAGCATGTTTGGTTGCTGTCTCCGAATTTCTGTCTACCGACTCCGGTAAACAGAGACAAACATTTTTGTTTATCCCAAAAAGGGAGGACAGGGACGCCTTGTCCCTGTCTCCCCCTTCAACCAACCATTATTTTATGTTTTGTTTTATTATTATTAGTTATAATTAGTTATAACATATTTATGTTTTGTTTTATTATTATTATTATTA